>PVIA01000514.1:401567-426709 GCA_004024845.1 Tonatia bakeri | reverse complement strand
CCCCCGCACCGGCATCCTGAGAGCCGCTTCCTGCCCTCCGCGCTCCCCATCTTCCATCTCTTTATTTATCTGATTTATTAAAAATATACCCAATCCCCACAGGCCTCTGGGCGCCTGTACCAAAATAAAAAGACAGCAAATTAAATTAAATGCCGCCTCTCAGAACTTCAATTGCACGCTAGCAGAGAAAGCAGGAAGACGGTGCTCTCCCCTCACCCCCCACACTGAGCTTCCTCCCACGCTCGCGCCTGTTTCCTGCCCTGTCCCCGGAACCTCCAAAGCGACCTCACACATGCAGATCCTCTCCGCACTCTTCTGATGTCTCATTTAAACTCGGCCCCTCCCCACTGTCTCATCTGCTCCCTCTCCCTGGGAGGGCGTGGGCCGCCCCTTGGAGCCCAGGTGCCCACCGGGCTGGGTCCCGGGCCCTTCTATTCGCCCATTGGTTCTAGGCATTCCACAGCCCCGTGAAGTGGGTGCTTGTATTCCCCTGTTCAAGTAAGGAAACTGAGGCGCAAAGCCTCTGCCTCCACGGCCTGCGTGTCCTCACGGAACCGCGCTGCCTCAGTCTTGGGGCGCTGGAGGGAAATGAATAAGGAGGTCCATCGGGAAGGCTGCCTGAAAAAGGAGGCTCTGGAAGCATGGCCCTCTGAGGGTATGGGAGATCATTGGGATGCCAAGGGCATTGGCACGAAATATTTTCCCACACCCTCCTTGTGGTTCCAGGTTTATTTCAAACGAGATGGGGAACCAATTGACGCAGTGCCCCTGTCGGAGCCGCCAGCTGCAAGCTCCGGCCCCCTCCGGGACAGCAGGCCCTTCCGCAGCCTCCTGCACCGTGACCTGGATGACACCAAGGTGCAGAGGTCACTGTCCCTGCTGGACACTGAGAACCGGGGTGGACACACCTACACCGAGCGGCCATCCCGCGGCCTGACCCCGGACCCCAGCGTCCTCCTCCAGCCGACCACCGAGAACATCCCGGAGACGGTGGTGAGCCGTGAGTTCCCCCGCTGGGTCCACAGCTCCGAGCCTGTCTACTTCCTGCGCCACAGCCACACCCCGGGCAGCGACGGCACTGTGGAGGTGCGTGCCCTGCTCACCTGGACACTCAACCCACAGATCGACAACGAAGCCCTCTTCAGCTGTGAGGTCAAGCACCCAGCGCTGTCGATGCCCATGCAGGCAGAGGTCACGCTGGGTAAGGTTTGGGGCTGCCCTTCTGCAGGCCCCTGCAGAGCTGGGGTGGGGGGAGCCTTGGAATAAGGGCCTGGGGCTGCTGGTTGTCATGGAGACAGGGAGGACAGGGAGCAAACTGGAGTGGGCAGGCACACAGGTAATGGTCTGGGTTCTTTTTTTTTTTTACCCTCACCTGAGGATATATTTATTGGTTTTAGAGAGAGAAAAAGGGAGAGAGAGAGAGAGAGAGAGACATTGATGTGAGAGAGAAACATTCATTGGTTGCCTCCTGTATGCACCCCAACCAGGGATTAAACCTGGAAACTTTTGGTATACAGGACAATGCTCCAACCAACTGAGCCATCCAACAAGGGCCGAGTCTGGGTTCTTAAGCAGGGTTCCTGAGCTGGATAGGAGGACATGGGAGAGTCTAGCAAGGGTGGGGGAGTTTGCTGGGCAGGGTCAGGAACACAAGATGTCACAAGAGTTTGGTCCATCAGGATCAAGCACATGGATCAGCCCTGGCCAGCATGGCTAAGTGGGTTGAGCATCAGCCTGTGAACCAAAATTTGATTCCCGGTCAGGGCACATGTCTGGGTTGTAGGCCGGATCCCCAATGGGGAGTGTGCGAGGGGCAACTGATCGGTATTTCTCTTGCACATCGATCTGTCTTCCTCCCTTCCCCTCTCTCTAAAAATAAATAAAATCTCTAAAGAAAAGAATGTGGATTAGTGTTAGAAAACGTGGCAGGTTTTCAAGGTTGGAAATCAACACAGAAAACATAGGGAGGCCTGCTGGAAGCACGAAGAGCACAGAGTTTGGACTCTTTGGGGGCGGGGGTGTTGCTGAGTCAGGTCATAGAAAGGTCCAGGAAGGTTTTTATCCATCATAGTCGGGAGCATAGGAGGTAACAAAGGGTTTTTTTGTATGAGATAAGAGACCTGTGAGCCCAGGGAACAGTTACTAAGTAAGGGTCAGTGACATGGCAGGTTGGAGGCCTGCTGAATCAGGGTCAGGAAGCTTTGCCAGGTTGGGGTCAGGAACACAAAAGACGCAGGAGGACACCACGCTGGCTCACACTTTTAAGTACAATGACAACCCTGTCATCTGTGGGGATGTGGGAGGTGGGCACAACCAGGAAACTGGACGCCCAAGGCCAACTCAGCTTGAGAACCTGCTTCCTCTTCCCACAAAGCACTAGCTCGGGGCCTCCCTGAGCGGTTCCCTAAGATCTGACTCCTTCCCCCTTATATGTCTCCTACCAGCTGGGTCGAGGCAAGGAGAGGGCACATGTGGAATCTTCTCTACCAGAGATACAAGAGACCCCTCGAGCCAGTTTTTGCATTGACTGGGGAGCTAGGGCAGGGAGGTAGACACGCCTCCTGCACTCTACTGGTTCTCTCTGTTTGAAGCTGTTTGGACCTTGATGTACAGCACCCAGAAGCTCTTCCTAGAGCCCCAAATGCCTGGGCTTGTCCTAGGCATCTTCTGTGGCGGTGGGTGTTGCGTGGAGCCCTCCCAGTCCCTAACCACTCGTGACTGAGGACAGACAGCAATGACTGATGAGGGTGGAGACTTCAGCTTATGTCAGGGGGTCCAAAGGGCTTCTGTTTCCTGCTGGTTTACCCAAAAACCCAGCACTGGTTGTACACCAGACACCAAGGGGAAGGATTTCATTGGACATAGAGCACGTACTGTGTGCCGGGAACATTTGCAAGGCTTATCTCATTTATTCTTCACAAGGAGAAGCTTACTGGGTAGTTCCATTTTTTGGATGAGCAAGACTAAGGATCAGGTTGGTGGAGCCTTTGAGTCACCAACTTGTCAGAAACAAAGCTGGGATTTCAAACCAGTTCTATGGTACCTTTTTCCCTTCCTGCAATGCCAACCACTGAACACACCAGCCCCAGAACAGACATCCTTGGCTGGCTATGGGGTTGCTTCCCTTAAGACCCATTAAATGGCCCTTTGATTTCCGCAGGCCACCTGCCCAGACAGAAAGTAATAACTAGGGCTAACTTTTACTGGACACCTACTACAGACCGCAGAGGGCTGCTTGTCTTGTATTAACTCGGTCGCAACCCAGTCACCCAATTGGTAATCCTCGTGATAACTCAATGCGGCACTGTTATTACCCCATGTCACAGAGGAGGTAACTGAGCACCAGGGAGGTTAAGTAAGTTGCTGAAGGTAAGAGGGAGAGGATTCAAAGGCAGGCAGTGTGACCCATCACTATGCTTCCATATGCCGGCCATTTGTCATGAGCTCCTACCCCACCCCCACCCCCGAGTACCGTTTGCTCATCATTCCAGAGATACTTCACAAGCACCCACTGTGACCAGGCCCTGTGCTAGGTGCTGGGACTTCTGGACCCAGAGCCAGCCCTCCACCCCACTCTCTGGACCCTCCAGCCTTCCCGTCTCCTCCCGTCCCATCCTCAAGATACAGCCTGCTCTTAGGCTGGGAGCTACCTCCACCCTTCATCAGGCTGCTTCACCCATGAAAGCCACTGCCTGCCTCTCTTGGCCAAGCATGGGCTTCCCACGGACAGCTCCCTGCCCTGTCCCAACCAAGAGTGAGAAAAATGAGACCAGGCAAGGACTCAAAGCAGCTGGGAGGTGAGCTTCAGCTTGAATCTTTGGCAACAAAGAGGGTGCTGCCAGAGGCCTGTTCCAGCCCTTCCCACACCCCACCCCAAGCCTCCAGGACGTGTGTTTGCACACCAGGGACGCGGGGAGAGGGGGACATAGCAGAGCCACCAAGGTGAAGAGGCCAAACTGGGTGGGTGAGTGAGAGCCCCCCAGGCTGGCTCCTAGTCCACCTCGGCTGCTGTCAGTTGGTGAGATCTCAGGCCTCTTAGATCTTCGAGCCTCAGTTTTCTGACTTATTGAATGGAGGAAACCATAGGAACCTCATACATGTTTGGCGCATGTGCTGGGAGCCAGGATCTGTGTAAGATGTGTTCTCCTTGCAACTGGGCAGTGACCCCATGCAGCAGTGAGAGATGCTGTCAGTGTTCCGATTTTAAAAATGAGGGGATGCGGACTTCGAGCAGCTCTCCTTAGGTCACCCAGCCAGGTCGGTCGGTCTGTGCCCAGAGCCCACGAGTTGTACCGTCTGCCTGGTGGGGCTGAGGAAAGAACCAGGGAGAGTGGTGTGAGCTCGGGGGTGGGGTAGGTCCTGAGTAAGAGTCTGAACCTCACACAGGCAGGGTACCAGTGCCCTGGCATGGGAGGGAGACAGTGGGGTGGACGAGATGACCTTGGGCACAGACGCTAGCCATCTGATAATGACGTTGAGGGTCAGGCCAGTGAGGGTCGGCACATGTCTCCCTGTGTTAGCCCTTAGCTGTCCCCTCCAACAGGGGTACTGTCCCCTGCTCCTATGCCACCCCTCCTCCGAGAAGACAGATGCCCAGCTGGGCCCAGAGCCCATCTCTGTAGATGGTAACGACATTCTTCTCACTGCTCAAGCCGGAACTCTGGGGTCACCCACTAACCCCACTCTTCCTCTGTACGTTGCACCCAAACCATCACCGAGCCCTGGCAACTCACCCAGAACATGTCCTGCGTTTGCCGTCGCGCATGGTTTCCTCTCTGACCACCCAACCAAGGCACCCGGATGATTCCAATCGTTCCCAAACTGAACTTTTGGCTTCCCCATGTGCCTTCTTCTATTCTTTACCCTGATTGATCCACTTACTATAAATCATATCATGAATCACATACACGCCCACCACAAACCCTCCAAAGGTAGACAAATAGATTGATAGGACAGAATGGAGTCCAGAAATAGACCCTAATATATAGACTCGATTGATTTTTGACAAAGGACCCTGGGCCGTTCGATGGGGATGGAGAAGTCTTTTTAACAAATGACCCCAGAGATGCATAAAGAGAAAATGAACTTGGACTCTTACCTCACATATACACAGATTTAATTTGAGATGAATCATAGGCCGAAATGTAAAACCCAGCATCATAAAGCTTCTAGAGCAAAATATAGAAATATACCTTTGCGATATTGGGGCAGGCAAGGATTTCTTCAAGAGGTCACAACGAGCACTAAATGAAAAATAGAAAGTTGGTAAATTGGACTTAATAAAAATTCGTATCTTCTGCTCATAAGAAGACAATTTTAAGAAAATGAAAAGGCAAACTATAGACTGAGAAAAAAGCATCCTGACCGCAAATATATGACAAAGAGTTTGTATCCAGAATATATAAACAGCTACTGCAGATTCATAATGACAAGGAAACTCAATTATTTTAAAAAAGAAGATCTAACAATGGCCAATATGTATATAGAAAGGGGCACAGCATCATCAGTCGTCAGCGAAATGAAGACTAAAGCGTCTGTGAGTTACCATTTCCCAGCCGCTGCAATGGCTGGAATCGAGGAGACTGGCGATGCCAAATGCTGGTGCAAAGGAAGAGCCATGAGAACGCCTGTCCCTTGCTGGCGGCAGTACTACCCCTCCAGAAACGGGCGGTTGCTTCCAAAGGTAAATATGCCCCTATCCATGGTCCACGCTTCCATTCCTGAGTGTCTACCCAAGAGAAAGGGAAACACACACCCACGAAGATTCGGACATGAATGTTCACATCAGCTTTATTCGTAACAACAAAAACTGTGAGAAATGCTAATGGCCATAATTAGGGAAATGGATAAAAAATCTGTAGTATATGCATGCAATAAACTGTACTTTTTATCGATACATATGGATGAACTCCTGATACACGCAGCAATGTGGCTGGAACTCAGAACACGCTGGGCTGAAGAAGCCAGACAGCGAAGAGTACATACTGCGTGACTCCATGTCTGTGAGCTTCTAGAACATAAAACACACCTCTGGTGATAGGAATCCAAGCAATCTTTACCGACGGAGAGTGGACATTGACTGAAAGGAGGCGTAAGTGGGCTTTCTGGAGGAAGAGGAATGCTCTAGGGTATGATTGGGATGGCACTTACACAGGTAATCGTGTTCATTAAGATTCATCAAATCGTGTACTTAAGAACAGTGCGTTTCCCTGCGTGACCTCCCACCGCGTTAAAATCCAGGGAGTGCTCATCCACCACGCCCTCTGGTCCACCCGCTCCAGCCACATGGTCCTCTTACTCTTCCTTGAATGCACCCAGCTCAGGTCCACCTCTGTGGCTTTGCACTGACTTTCCTCTCTGCCTGGAAACGTCTCACCCCAATATCTCAATCCCTTCTTCATCCAGGTCTTTCCTCAAATCTTCTGCCCAATCTCAGCCTCCTCCTGCTGGCCCCACCAACTCCTTACCTTGTTTTGCTTTCTGGTATCATATTTATTTCTATCTACAAGCATATATTACATAGTTCCTTATTTCTTGGATCCCCCACTGGAGTTTAAGTGCCATATGGACAGGATCTTTACCTGCCATGTTCACATGATACAGGACTCAGAAAAATCCCTAACACATTATGTAGTAAACTCTTGTTTGATAATAATTCATTCTTCTCTGGGTTTGTGAAGATTAAATAAGGCAGTGCATCGAAAGTGCCTAGCATAGTGACAGAGCAAGTACCCAGTAAATAAATATAAGCTACTATTATCATCATTCATCATTTTGTCCTCAACGTTGCCCTGCAGAATGATTGACACAGACTAGGAGTACCACAAAGGACAGGTGGGTAGAGCAGATGAGGGAATGGGCTGGTGAGTGGACTGGTAGGTTTTTGGGTAGATGGGTAGCTGGGTGGATGGATGGATGGATGGATGGATGGATGGATACGTCATATGATGGAATGATGGGTGAATGGATAGAATGAATGTTCGAGTGGATGGAGGGGATGCTGTGGTGGAATGGATGGATATATGGATAGAAAGGATGGATGGGTGGGTAGACAGATAGGTGGGTAGATGCATGAATGTACAGATGCACAGATGGGTGAGTGTGTGGGTGGGTAAGCAGTGGTTTTAGTGAACACCCAGAACTGCTGGGGGAAGCTTAGAGCATCTTTTCCATGAGATCTCACAAGCCTGTCCTTGGAGCAGAATGCTCAGGAGAGGTAAAGAGGGTAGGTTATGTGATCGGAATCCCGTGTAATCAGGATCCTGTGCATTTCCAGAGGCATATCCTGTGCATGAGCAGAGGCACACCCTTTACTGTCTCCGATCCCTCCCCCACTGTCCTTTCAGAGCAACTCCTCAAATACGGTGGTAGCCCGTTGTCCCCGTTTATAGGGGAGAGAACTGAGGCCCAACAAGTTGAATTGGCTTGTGCAGCCAGAGAGCAGAAGGCTAGGCCTCGGTCCTGGCCTGGGGTCTCCCCATTCTATGTGTCCAGGGGCTGAGAGGCGTGAGACTCTGGGGCTGAGGACATGCCTTCAGGTGATGTGTTCTAGGAACAGGCAGGGGAGCCCAGGCTTGACAGCCAGTAGCTGCTAATGGGTCTCAGAGTGGTGGCGGAAGTGCCAGGGTGAGAGCAGCTGGCCTGGCTTCCAGAAGCAACATCTTGATGCAGCAGTGAGGGCGGGAGTTGGAGGGGACGCCTGATGCAAAGGCCCTGGTTGGCCAGCTCAGGGAAGTGAAGGCAAGGCTGACCCCTCGCCCACCTTCTCTACCCCTCCCAGGAGCCCCCAGGAGCTCCCAGGGACCCAAGGTCAGGTGGGAGAAGGTATCAGCTCTCCTTCTCCTCCACTCCCAAGCTTCCTGCTTCCCTCTGAAGACCTGCATGACACGAAGTCCTGCTTCTGCCGCTTCCTGGCTGCGTGACCTCGGGCAAGCCGCTGACCGCCCTAGGTTCTAAAGCCAGCAAAATGGGCTTTACGGCCACCTGCTTCTAAGTGCCAGGATGGGTGTGACGGCCCTCCAGTGTAGCCTAGTGCACATTAGACACCTGATGTGTGTCGGGTCCTTCTCCTCTGGGATCAGTATGCCCAGGCCCAAGCCAGAGGAAGTCAATGGGGGTCTTAGAAAACAAGGCAGTGAGGAATCTGGTTCCGAACACCTTGTCCACTCAGGGCTGAGACCACGTTCGCTGCACCGTGGAATCCCCAAGACCCTGCCAGGGTCTGACTCACTGCAGGGGCTCAGGGAGTGTGTGTGAATGAGGCAGGCAGGCCAGGGTGAAGGAAGGAAGGAATGAGCATCCTGGATCAGGACTAGAACTGGACTGGAACTTTCTCTTTCATTTCCCCTACCTGTCCTTTTCTTGCCCAGTGCCCCCTCCCCCACACATACATCCCCCTCTCTGACCTGGCCTTTCTCTCCCTTCAGTTGCCCCCAAAGGACCCAAAATCACGATGACGCCCACCAGAGCCCGGGTCGGGGACACAGTGCGGATTCTGGTCCATGGATTTCAGGTGGGCCTCTCCCTGAGCATCTTGGGGGGAGGGGTAGGAAGTGGGAGGGGACCGAGCAAGGCACTGGCATCCCTGGCAGCATGCTCTGAGACCCTGCCCTTGACCCCCAGCCCAGCCTGCTAATCTAGTGATGGCAAAATTGGTTTTGGTGAGGAATGGCAAGAGGTACCTGCATTTTTGCTTACCCATCCAGAACTCAGAGCAGACATAGCTCATGGGCCTTGACCTCCTCCCCAGCCCTAGAATCTTCGTCTGCCTAGTGTGGCAGGAAGCCCCTCCTAACCTATCAGATGACACTGCACTGCCAGGATTGGCCATGCCATGGCTCTGACCCCTTCCTGCTCTGGCCGACAGAACGAAGTCTTCCCAGAGCCCATGTTCACATGGACGCGGGTCGGGAGCCGCCTCCTGGATGGCAGCACGGAGTTTGATGGGAAGGAGCTGGTGTTGGAGCGGGTTCCCGCAGAGCTCAACGGCTCCATGTACCGCTGCACAGCCCAGAACCCGCTGGGCTCCACGGACACTCACACCCGGCTCATCGTGTTCGGTACGCTGCGCTGGATGGGGGTCCGGGCGGCTGTTCGGGGACAGGCCCTGGCTGGCACTGTCCCGAGGAGGAGGGAACAGAAAGCGCCTGAGTCCCCTATATTTGCCCTGGGAAGGTACCCCACAGGGAGGCAGGAGTTCAGCCATGAAAACCAGAGATCTGTGGGTTTGAATCCCAGGCCCACCACTTAGCAGCTGGGCCACCTTGGGCAAACAATTTAACGTCCCTCAGCTTCTCCTTCTGTGCCTTGGTGGGGCTGGCACTTCCAGCCCACAGACGTGCGGCTGCACCGAGACTGCACATGATGCCACCTGGAAGGTGCGATCCGGATAGAGGGAAGCTCTGTGTTCCGAAGCCGCCCACCTGCTAGCTCTCTTTCTGTTCCTCCCAACAGAAAACCCAAATATTCCCAGAGGAACGGAGGACTCCAATGGTAAGTGTCCGCTCTCAGGGCTCCTCACTTCAAGGTGCAATGTTCCAGGCTCCAGGAAGCTCTGGCCCCCACACTTCCCATCAGCCTACCCTTGCCCGTCCCCTGAGCCTCAGGCAGGACATTGTCCTCTAGTCCACAGGGCCTGGGTCCAGGTAGTCGGGAGCAGGCACTGAGACAATCAAGGGGGCTCGGCACCCCAAAGCAGCTGCAGGGATTTCCAGGGACTAGGTGTGTCCCCAGCACCATCCATAGTGACTCAGAGAGCTCAGCTGCCCTGACCACAAGGACATATGTCCAGCACGGACTGTGGGGGTGTGTTCTGGAGCCCTGGACCACTCCCGAGGGCAGTTGGGAGCACAGCCAGATGGCTCTGCTGGGGCCCTTCCTACTGCCCTCCCAGGCTTCCCCCAAACTGGGTGCCTCTCCAAGGGACCCAGACACTGCTCCCAGGCCCGCCAGCTCTCCTGTCCCCACAGTGGACTCATCCCACAATTCACAATGGAGGCCCCCAACTCCTGGTCCCCATTGGAGGGTCCTGATGGGCACCGGGGAGCCTGACTCCAGCCCAGCAGGCCCAGGGCAAAGAAGGGGCCACCCATAGGTGGGACCAGTGGCAGAGCTGGCTGTGGGCCCAGTGCATCCTGACGCTGAAGTCCACACTCTTTGCCGGGCCCTTCGAAGCTCTGCTGTTCCCGGGCGCCACAGCCGCCGAGCCCACTGGAAAGCGCCATGGTGGGTCTGCGGGCTCTGACCCTGCTCCCTGCCGCCCCGCACAGGTCCCGCGTCTGGCCCCGCTGGCGTCTGGCTCACCTTGGTGCTCGCCCTGACAGTGGTTCTGGAGCTGACGTGAAGGCGCGGCCGCGGCTCCCAGCTCTCCGCCCAGCACTGACATCTCTGCGATCGCTTTTCGTTTCTTTTCTAAACGATTTCCAGTCTCGTTCTTAGTCTCTTTCCGTCTGTCTTGGCTCCTTCAGTCGGTTTAATTAAAACAAACAGAATGATTTTCCCCACCCGAGTCTGCGGCTCTGTATTCTTCCTTTGTTCTGTGACAGCAACTGGGCGCCACCTGGCATCCAGCATGGGAAGCGGCACGGTGACGGGGGCAGGGGTGACACAGGAGACGGAAGACGTGCTCCTCCCTTGAAGAGGGGTAGAGACTCGGCTCACTCTCTCACCCAAATCCTGGCAGTCAGGCATGGGAAGTGGCCAGAGACTCTCAGGAAATTAAAGGGTCCTCGGGCTCAAGTGTAATGGTCAGCAGTTGCCAGGATAATACTGCATAACAAACCAACCCACATCTTGGTGGCCTGCAACAGCAAGCATGTATGATTATGTTCCTGTCCAGGAGGATGTGGTGATGCTGATCTGCTTCACTGGGGGGAACTCCAGGCTGTGGGTGGGCTCGGGTCTTCTCTGCGGGTGTTTGCTCGGGAGCTCAGGCTAAAGGGGCAGTGGCCCTCCGACATTCGATCCTCTAATGGTAGATCACTAAAGCTGAGGGGGGAAACCCAAACTACGCACCCACCATTAAAGCATCTGCCTGTCGTGTCCATGAACACTTCTTCAGCCAAAGCCAGTCACATGACCAAGGCCAATATCAGTCAAAGTCACAGGTGAGTCAGGGGTAGAGGTTCCGGAACTTTCTCCTCAACCACAGGAAGATTCCCCATGCCATTCAGTGATTAGCTCTGGGGGAAAGAAGGGGTCGTTGGGAGGGTAGGGTTGGCCTCTCCAAGCTGTGGCCAAGACTGGCGAGGCGCCCAGGAGAGTCCGTGGAGCACTTTTAATGTCTGGATGAGACCGGCTGTGCAGCAGGAGCACATCAGCCCCAGGGTCTTACTGCATTAACACCACAAAACATTCTTTGGGGCTCTGAAAAGCCCAAAGCAGACTGGACAGTCCTCTTTCATCTCGTGGCTACCCCAGATGGAACATGTGGCTTCTAGAATCTTCTCCAGGGCAGGGGGAAAGCGCTGCAGGATCACTGTGGTGGGCAGAATGATGACCCTCCCAAAGATGTCCACGTCTTAATCCCCAGAACCTGTGCACATGTTACCTTACGAGGCAAAATTGATTTTGCTGATGTGATATTTAAGGATTTTGAGATGGGGATATTGCTCTGGATTATCCAGGTGAACCCAATGTAGTCACAAGGGGCCTTATACAAGGGAGGGAGGAAGGCACTAGAAGGAAATGTGGCAACAGAAGCAACAGATTGATTGGGGTGCTACAGGGAGGACCCATGAGCCACAGAAGGCAGGCAACCTCTCAAAGTTGGAAGAGGCAGGGGACTGGGTTTTCCCGGGAGACTCCAGGAGGCACTGGTGCCGCCAACACTTGCAGCCCAGAGTCGTTCCAGACTCCCAAGCTCCAGGACAGGACGCTAAGGTTTTTAAGCCACTAAGTGTGTGGTAATTTCTCCCAGCAGCAATGGGAATCTCTCATGATGGCACGGGATATTTTTAAGGGCCGAGCCTAGCAGTGACGAAGATCACCTCTGCCCACATCCCATGACGGGAAGCAGTCACAGCCCCCAACCTAGCTGCAAGGGAGGCTGGAAGATATAGCCTCCCTGTGCTCACTGGTGAACACAGTGCATTGTGTCCTCTGTGGCACCGGCCAGGGTGGCTGGAGGGGTAAGGGCTGGGAAGAAGTGCCCTTAGCCACCGCTGCTGCCTCAAGGTGCCCAGGCTTCTCCCTTCCCAGCCAGGACACACATGACCTCAAGGAGACTTCTGTGCCTCTCCCAGTCCACGCAAATGTCCTGGGAATAGGGACCCATCCCTACAAAAACTCCAAGTCTTGGGCATATCGGGCTGGGAATTAAGCAGCGGCTCTGTCATCACACTCCTTTGCCTCGGCCCAAGTCAGGACCTGGATGGCCAATTCAGCTGGTGTCCGCCTTGGCTCCCAAATCTCTGACACCATGACCTTTTCCTGGAATGCCAGACTCCGATGTCCAACTTCCTATTGTTTTCCCCTCTCCCATTGGGCAGCTAATTGCATTTCCAACTTCACGTGGCTGACACCCAGCTTTTGACTTTCCCTTCCAGAACATGGTGCTCCTTCCTCTTCTCAGGAAGTGGCGCCATCATCAACCCGGTTGACCAGACCCAACGTGTATCTTTCATTCGTCTCCTTCCTTCGTCCCTTCATATCCAAACAGCCTGTTGACTCTACACTCAAAACTCATCCCCAGGTCACTCGCGTCTCTCCTTCTCCACGGCCCCCGCCCTACCCAAAGCCACCTCTCACCTGCAAACCTGCCTCCACTTCCTATCTGGTCTTCAGACCACCTCCTTGCCACCCCCCAATAATTGGGTCCCCCCACAGCGGCTGGAGAGATCCTTTATGACATAAATCATTCCATGGTGCCCTCCAAGTCAGAACCCTCCAGTGGTTTTCCACCCACTCTAGATGGAATGTCTGTGTTCCCCCCAAATGCATGAGTCGAAACCTAACCAGCAATGTCATGATTTTAGAAGATGAGGCCTCTGGAAGACGCTGAGGTCACGAGGGCGGGGCCCTCATGAATGAGACTAGTGCCCTTAGAAAAGAGACCTCGGAGAGCTCCCTCGCTTCTTCCACCTTGTGAGGACACGCGAGAAGCCGGCCGCCCGCAGCCGGAACAGCACTGTCAGCAGAACCCGACCACGCTGGCACCCTGGTCTCGGACTTCCTGCCTCCACGACTGTGAGAAATAAATCTCTGTTGTCTGTAAGCTGCCCAGTCTACGGTATATTGACATAACTGCCCAGATAGACTAAGACACAGGAAACAAATCCAAACCCGTTATGAGTCACACAGGATGTAGCCCAGCCCACCGGCTTCGTCTCACTCATTCTCTTCCTCGCGCACACTCGTCTTTCCTTTCCTCGAACTCCCCGAGCCCGTTCCTGCCTCAGGACCTTTGCTCTGCCTGGCTCTGCTGCTTAGAACTCTCTGTGCCTGTCCCTTTGAGTTTTTCAGGGCTGATCCTCGTTTCCACCTAGATATCAGCTTCACTACCCCCTCCTCAGTGGGGCCTACCTGACCGCCACGGCCCTCTCTCCATCACGCCATCCTTAAAGTCATTCTCCGCAGAGCGCATACCACCATTAGGTGCTTTTCCTGTTTCCTCGCTTATTCATTGACCATCTTTCCCTTACCCTTGGCCAGAATGTCAACCAGTAAATGTGGGGACCACATCTGTAGCATCCATTTTTTATCCTCAGCACTTAGGCCAGAACCCGGCACCTGGCAGGAGTTTAGCAGCTGTTTATTAAGTGTAGGAATGAGTGACTGACTGAATGAGTGAATGAGTGAGCACCTCCCAGGGACATGCTAAGGGGCCGGGCTCTACTAGGCATCCAGGCTGCAGAGATGGGTGGGAGGTGCCCTCCACCCTGCAGGAACTCACAGCCCCGGGGCAGGGAGAACATTTATTCGGCTATAACCTCAGACCCTCAAACTGTGATAAGTGCTCAGCACAAAACCTCTCCAGTGCTCCAGAGATTAGGGGGAAAGAGATTTATTCCTCTGCAGCGGGGGAGGGCGTGTCAGAGGAGACCCAGAGAACAGATGACACATGAGCAGAGCTTTGAAAGAAAAATAGAGTTTGACCAAGCAGAGAATGGAGAAGAATATTCCAGACAGAGAGAAGAACATAAGCAAAGGCTCAGAGAAGACAATTTAGTGTATATTTAGGGGAAAGACAAGTTGTTACATCAATGCTTCTGACAGCACATTAATTTACTCAACAAATGTTTCCTAACCGCTCACCACGGGTTGGGCATTGTGATGAATGCTACAGATTAAACAGGAACGCCGTCATGTGGCTCTTGTATCAGTTATCTATTGCTACAGTGATGCTGTATAATGAACATCCCCCAAAACGGGGTAGCTTAAAACAACAGCTGTTTATTATTTCTGGTCAGGCTACGGTCGGCGGCCGTTCTCGGAGGCTAGCTGGGCTCCCTGTGGCACGTGAGTCAGTTGCTGAGTCAGTTGCTGAGTCAGTTGCTGAGTCAGGTGGGGGCGGGTTGGTCCATCCGGGCTTCTGGCCCATGTGGTCTCTCATGGTCCAGCAAACGAGCTTGGTGAAGACAGAGGCACAAGAGAGAGCTGAAACACACAAAACCTCAAACGGCCTCGGGGAACTTGCAATCTGTCACTTCTGCTATGTTTTTTTGTTTTTTGTTTTTGCCAGGATAAGTCATAAGTTCAGCCCAGATTCCAGGGGTGCAGAAATAGATGGCAGTTTTTGATGAGAGTAGCTAACAAAGTCACATTACATAATGTGTGGCTGCAAGACAATGCAGAATTAAGGCCATTTTTTTTTGCAATTTACAACAGCCCCACCTTCTGAACTTGATGTTCTAGAATCTTGGTTTCCCATCCTCCACATCACGCACTCTCCTTTAACCTGGGAAGCCCAAACGACTCTTCATAGCAATTTCTCTTCCACAAATAGAACAAATAAATGATTCATTCACTCAATGAGCAATTTGCATGTCCACACCTTGCAAGTGAAGATCAACACAAGCAAGTGATTTTCAAGTATTGAAGGCGCTCAGATACTCATCAGTAGAAACATCCAGGCTGGATCGGCAGGCAACAACCACATAGTACCGACTGCCTCCTCAACCCACTTCCTGCTTCCCCAGAGCCCTGCTCGGTCTCACGCGAGCCTCTCCCCACCCACTGCCTGCCAGCAATCCTACATAAGCCTCTGCCGCACAGTGACTGTGTTTTCTGAAAGGAATAAAGGAAGATTTGTTCCCCTTCTCTGCCTTAATAGACGGAAGCCCACGTAGGCATGAAATTGAAATTGCCTTGCCCTATTAACAGCGCAGTCACTGGGCTCCACTGACCCCTGAGGTATGTTAATATCTCAGCAGCAAGTGGATGAACCACAGAAAGTGGCTGGGGACACACCAGAGAAAGTCGGCTGGGTGCCACAGGGGATAGTGCGTTGGCACTGAATTTGAGGATTCTGTGTGCTGGGCAGGCTGGACAGCATGGTTTATTCAACCTGGAGCTCAAGGATGGGGGCAGGAGGGATGAGTAAATCAGAACCCAGCCTGAGAGGGGAGATGGATCCTTCATCTATTTGTCCCCTGGTTTGTCCACTCATCTGATGAACTCCTGGCCTGAACTCCTGGCCTGGCCCTGTGTCAGACAGGGATGTGTAGAGACAGGTTGGGCATAATCTGCCATAGAAGAGCCCCAAATCCATCTGGAATGGCAGATTGGAGGAGAAAAAAAAGTGAAATTCTATATAATAAGTATTGAAACAAAAGTAAGAGAGAGCACAATGCAGTTACAGAATGGACGAAAGATTGTTCTACTTGCGAGGTCAAGGGAGGCTTCCAGGAGGTGGTGACATTGCAGCCAGGACTTGAAGGCTAAGAAGGGGGCATCCAAGTCAATGCTGCCCCCATCAGTCCAGATGCCTCAGCTGTCTCTTAGGCACCAACCCAAAAATGCTGCTGTCACTGGGAGAAAGAAGGCCTCGAGTTCTGGGCCAGTGTGCATTGTCTCCTGAGGCACATCCTGGCTCAAAGGCAGGCCAGCCAGACACGTGACTGCTGGTCTGGGCCTGACCACCAGGTCCTGGTCCCATGGAAGCTCCATCTCTGCCCACTGCTCTTCCCAGTCACAAGTGAGCCCTGGTCCCCGTCCACCATTCACTGACACCCTACTCTCCATGGTGCTCTGGCTGCCCATTGATGCCCACTGGCCCTTGTGCAAAGGTGACTAGGCAGATGCAGAGACCCTTGCTGGGCCTCTCGGAGACCACCCCCTCCCCCCAGCGCATGGGCCAGGGTGTCAGCCTGCCTCTTCTGGTCACTGGAGCTCTTAGCAGCCTCGTGTGTGACAGCTTGGGATGGGCCACCTTTCTCTGGCCTGGGCTTTTGAGCCCTGAACAGCTGGAGGCCCCCCATCAGTCAAGTCATGGGAACTGGGGGGTGGTACATGACATTCATCCCAGGGCTGCGCCTTCTGGGGAGGAGGGTCGGAGGCAGCTCTGCTGGGGGTCCCTTGGCCTGTGCATCTGCAAGAGAAGCAAAGTCTGAGCTCACCATCTTCTCCTTAGCCTTGGGGCTGCACAGCACACCTGAGGGGGTCCTGTGGCTCTTCCACCCCCACTCACCTCCATGAATGGGGACTCGAATCCCTCCTGTTCCTACCTCTGTGGGCTATTGGCCAGCAGAAGAGGACCTGGGGACCCCACTACACCATGGGCACCAGTAAGGCCAGCCGCCAGCTCCACCCAGGGTCACGAAGACCTCATCTGAGGGGAGATGTGGACAGTGAGTCGTGGCTCCTCCACGAAGCTCCAGCACCTGTGGAGTCAAGGGCCAGCCCTCCCGACCCAGAACGACTGCAGGTCTTGTGAAATGCACAAGTGTACCCAGAGCCGAGGAAACAAAGCCCCTGGGCTCTGCCCCAGCTGGGGAGTTAACAGCCCCAGATGGGCCCCAAATGTAGATGCACACCTGTCCATTTCGGGGGAGAGGAATGAAAGGGAGATTGGGGGGGGCCGGTGGTCCTGAGGCAGAGAAGGTGAGAGGAGGGAGAAGAGGAGGGAGAGGAGCCTGGAAAGGAGCAGGGGTGAGGGACGGAGGAGGAGCTGGCCTGGAGCTGGGAGAGGAAGGAGAGAGGGAAAGGGGGGCCAGACCAAGGAAGGCTCGCTGGGCACTATAGGTGAGGCTCGCCCCGCGACCCCACATCCTGGGAGACAGGAGGCTCCTCAAAGGGATTTGAGGATAAGGATGGAGGGAATAGAGGGAGGCTGGGGAGAGGGATTCTGGAAGAGAACTTTCCAGTGCAGACAGACAGAGAAAGAGAGAAGCCAGCCTAGACTCGGAGACACAGAGGGTGCGACACAGAGAGGCAGTGAGGACAAAGAGGGACAGAGACAGAGACCCACACGCAGCTGGAGAGACTGGCCTTGCCGCCCACGGGGGAGGCAGAACCTCGAAGCAGAGCAGAAGGGAGAGCTTCCAAAAGGCACTTAAGCTGTTCTGTCGGTGATTATGCCCTTGCCCTCCTCGGGGGACGACAGCCCTGAGCGATGGGTGGGAAGAAATAGATGTGCAGAGTACATGCATTTTTCCAAAACGGGCCCAATCATCAGTGGCAGGCCTAAATGTCAGCACACATGGCAGCGCCCCGGGCTGCCAGCTGCCTCGGCCCTCGTGATAGAGCTTCCTGGGCAGCTGCCCAGCGCCTCCCCTCTGCTCTTCCCACTTTGCCCCTGCCCCAGACCCCTGCCCCAGGCGGCTAGCTGCCCTCCCAGCCCTAGGCTGCCATTCTCTTCAGCCTCTAATTCCATTGAACTTGCAGTTCCCAGGGACACAGACAAAAAACATTTTGGAGGAGTCCTTTCTTAACTGGTGCCCCACTCCATGTTCTCAAACTTGACCCTCCCTGGAACTGTCCTTCTCTGACCACAGGGACAGTCCTTCCTCAAGTCCCTTAGATCCCAGGCTGAGGGGTTGAGACTCCTCCTGCAAGAGGAGCCAGCAGAGCTGCCAAGGTCAAGCACACAGACCCAGTCTGGGTCTGAAGTCCAGCTCCACCACTCACTGTCTTTGTAACTTGAGTGCTTTACTTAACCTTTCTGTGCCTCTACTTTCCCTCCTGTGAAATGGGTACACGGCTGTTTATGGTGTTGATCTCAGAGAATTCAGTGGATGAGTATACAGAAAGCTTGGAGAACAGTGCCTGGAATATTGTATGTATTCAGTAAGTGTTGGCTGTTGTTGTCCTTACCAGGTAATAGGGAGCCAGCAAGAGCTTCGGGGGAGAGCATCTTGGAGGCAGAGTGGGGAGCTCTAGAGCCTCCCTTTTCAAGTGGGGGCCAGCACCCCCTGAGAACTTAATAGGAATGCAGAATTCCTGTTCTGCAGGAATTCACACCAGACCTGCTGGGTCAGAATCTGCATTTGAACAAGATCTCAGGTCATCTGTGGGCTCGGTCAAGTTGGAGGAGCCTGCTCTTGGCATAAGTAGGCAGTTAGTTGCTCATTTAAGTAGTTCTGGTGAGAGTTTCTGTGAAGGTCAATGGAACTGGCTGGAGAGGAAGGTCCTCAGTGTGCCAAACCTTGATTATTCACCACACACTGTGGTGGGTACGTTAGCCCTTAAAACAACCCTGCACCCCGCTTTCCCAAGGAGGAGATAAAGCTCAGGGTGGGTAGGTGATTTGCCCAGAGACAAACCCTCGGTGAGAAGCAGTGCCAGGCCAGGAGCCGGGTCCAACCACAGGGAGCAGGGCCACTTGTAGGGCCACAGTAGCACGAGTCCAGAGGAGGCCCCCAGCCCTCCGGAAATGGTGCCTGTGGGGCTTGAGGGAGAACCTGGTGACAAGCCCGAGGACCTCCGCCTGCAGTCAGAGACTCGGGAATGAGAACGCAGAGGACAGGTGAGTTTGATGCTGGACAAGCTGACTTTGGAGAAGGGGGAATGGGCCAACGGTGGCATCCAGCAGGTCTGGAGCTCAAGAGAGATGCTGACTTGAGACCATCTGCCTTGGGAACTGCTCACGCTGACTGAGCGCCGACCATTCGCCAGGCGCTCCATCCGTCTCACTGGCTCTAGGAACAGGTGTTCCTTATGTTATAATGTGCAAGTAGGGGCTCAGAGAGGTGAGTTATTTGGTTAGGGTCACACAGCTTACGGACATGGCTCCAGGATCTGAGCCTACACTGGCCCGGATAAAGAGCCCACAATCTTTCCATTGAACCAAGCCACAAATGATCCGATGCTTGAAGTGGCTGAGGCTCTTAATTTGGGTTCCCCCCAAAGCAGACCTGGAAGCAAGGATTGGGTGAAAGTAGTTGATTTGGGAGGGGACCCAGGAAGCAGAGTAAGAAGACAGTGCAGACAAGGGAGGCAGGAATGCCCATTCAGCATGGGTCATGGGCCAGTTACTAGCCTGGGCAATGGGGCCTTTATTCCAAGGGGCACCCTGGAGACTATGCATGCACACACCTTGGACCTCTGACAGGCCCCACCAGAAAGCAACAGAGTTGGAACGGTATCCAGTGATTGCCTGACCACTAACTCCAGCACCTCCAGCCTGCCCCCTTGAGAGCTGGGCATGCCCCTGATGCCTGAGAAAGGCCCCTGTAGAGAGACACAGGTGCTGTGCAAGGAAGCCATAGGCAGTAAATGGCAGGTGGCCCCTGGGGGCCCTTTGGTGACAGGAGTGGGGCCAGGACAGCATCTGCTAGACTGAGTCTTTGGCTTCCCAGGATCCCTGTGGCCTACTCTGAGGCTCTTGGAAAGGGAGAAGGGGCCCATGGGGGAAGGGGGTGGGGGAATTTACTGTGTACCAGATATCTCTCTGTGTCAGGCACTTTACCTGCACAGGGCCCTTGGGAGGAGGGGGTGGGAACCAAGGAATGAGGTGTGGGGAGAGAGACAGAGAGAAGGACAGCCAGTGAGCCCTAGGCCCCAAGGACTAACAGACTAGGTCCCGACCCTGAGGGCCGGCCCAAGCCTAGTCTCGGGGGCCAGTAGGAGCCTGTGCTCCCAGTTCAGGCTGGAATGTGAACATCACTCAGAGAAGGGTGTCATAATGATGCGCAGTCATTGGGGCTGAAAGGCAGGTGTGCAGACTCGCAGGTGGGCGGTGGGGACGAGAGTGAGCTGTGAGTGAGCTGGAGCCCCGCAGGGTGAGGCCAGGAGCTGCAGAGGACAGGATGGTGATTGTCACACTCAGCCCCTCCACAGGGACAGCAGGAGCTCTGAAAGACGGGCTGAAAGCTCACAGGGCCCCACTGAGGCTTCACCACATTCCCGCTGAGGGACCGCAGGCACATTACTTCACCTCTTGGAACTCAGTTTCTCCAGCTGTAAAATGGGGACGATTGCTCTTAGCTTACAGGACGTGGCTAACAAATCAAATATCGGTCCTCCATATACCAGAATTTACATAAATATCAACATTCATATATTCAGGAATTTACCGTGTACTGGGTATCTCTACGTGTCAGCCACTTTACATACATCACCCCAGCTGATCTGCACAACAACCTTCCAGTGTTAGAAGAATAAGCTGCATTCTACAAAGAAGGAAACAGAGGCTCAGAGAGGTTCTTTAACCTGCTGAAATCACACAGCAAATAGGTTCCAGAGCTGAGAGCTGACCTGGGCTGGATGCACCAGGGGATTTTCCTCCAGGGGTGGGCTGCCCAGCACAGCGTCAAGTGCAGACCCAGAACTCAGAGGAGAGTTCCTTTGTTTAGTTCCTTTTCCTCTCTTCTCCCAGGAAGCTCCACCAGGGAGCATGGCTCTCCTAAGTACTCTAACAATCTCAAGCTTATCAGTCCACTGAGGTGAGCACTAAAGCAAAACCCTTGAGGGTTCACATTCTGACTTGGCTGTTGACTGGCTGTGTGACCTCAGGCTGTTTACATAACCTCTCTGTGCTGAAGCGGCCTACCCGTCTCTATGATTAGAGTCATAATCATACCCACCTCTTAGGACAGACGGAGAGAGTGCAGATAAAGTGCTCAGAAAAAGGTCTGGACTCTAGTTTGTGCTTGGTAAATATCAGCTGTCCTTGTCACTCCCCAGATGCTGGCATCAGTCTTCACCCTCCAACCACAGGTCACGCTGTGCCTCCTCCTTGTTCCAGCCGGAGGGGAGGGGGACAGAGAAGGAGGAAAGAAAACAGGGAGAGAAACTTACGTTTCCTAACTCACATTCTCTACACAGTTCTCTCATCCATCTGCACACCAGCTGTGTGAGAGAGGTACGTTTGCACTCACTGGATGAAGGAAGCTGGAAGTGGACCTCAAGGAGGAGGACCACACAGTTCTGGGTGAGCAGCGACCCCACTGGAAACCCCACACCCTTGCACATCTCTCCCACGGTCCTGTCTTCCACTGAGTGGGTTGATGTCGCCGCCACACCACCCGCCCTCTGGGAGCACAAACCTTAGACTGATAGCAGCAGGCAGACAAGTGCAGGTAGACAGCCACATGCACCCGTGGCCAGTGGCAGCCTCGGGGGACAGAGAGCGACCCAACAGAATGAGGAGAAAGAACAAGGGCAGGCCTGTACTCCAGACCATCTGTGGGCTGCAAAAGGCCTGCCCCCCTCACCCCGAGAGCAGAGAAGAGGCCTCTTCCTTCCAGCTGAAGGAGACAGGAATGACGAGTCTCAACACCTCCTACTGCGTCTGAGAAGGCAGGGGCCCCGAGGAGCTCGCCCAGGGTTACAGCGGCTTAGTGGCAAAATGGTAACCAGAAGTCAGATTGGCTGGCCCCCGCTTCTCTGGAAATACACTCAGTGGTCTGCCTGGTCAAGAGAGTATTAACTCAGCTGGTGGGGCTCCCTCTGGCCCCTTTGGAGTTTTGGAATTTGTACTTCGGAAGAATTCCAGAGCCAACCAATCTAGCAGGGAGGGGAGGGGCTACTGAGGCTAGGGTGCACCTCTCTGGGGACAGGGTCCAGGCCCTGAGTAGGGGCTGAGGCCTGAGCCTGGTGCCACCTCCCGGGGATGGTGAGGAGGTTCCTCACCCGCAAAGACCATTGCTGTGACTGTCACCCGCATCCCCACTCCCAGCCTTTGGGTGCTCTGAACCCTGCTGTGGATTCTCCCCATGCCTAAGGCTTTCCCTGGAGGCTCTGGCCAAGGTCCTCAGAGAATCCAGGTTTTAAATAACGATTCAGTCTTGCTGGGAGCTTGCTTCTACCTTATTCTTTTCTCTCAGTTTTCCCTAAAATATATATGTGTGTGTGCATGAGTGTGTGTGTCGAGGTTGTTCCTAGGGGACTATTAACTAAGAATAATTTATCTAAGAAATTTGTTATGTTAGAATTACCAATTAGATATGATTATAACTTACTATGGCTAACACTGCACTACTATTGGAATCCTGAATCCCATTAAAATCTAATTAGCATACATTAAGTCGACGGCGTTTTTACTGCAGTGCGCCAGCAGGTTTGAGCCGAACCGGGCACATGGATGTGCCGCCCACTTCAGCACGCGGGCCATGTCGCTTACAGGGCCCTGGCGTGTGGCAGGAGGCCTCCCGACAGGCTTTCTCTTCCTCTAAGCTGGGACCAGATGGTCCAGGCGTGCAGAGAGAGGCAGCTCCAAAAGTGGACATGACATTCCAGGCCCTGTCCCTGGGTGGGTGGCCAGAATCCAGGGAAAGGCATTTTGGTGGCTCACACAGTCAGGGTGCTCCGGGGTCGGTGCTCTGGGCTAAGAGGACAGGGACTGACTTTGGCAGCCCCTAGGAGCCAGTTACCTTGGCGACTGAGTGTCAGCATCACAGAATTTATTTCACCCTGGGTGTAAGGGCATGGGGTCCTGGTAAGAGGGCCTAGCTGTGACCTCATCCTGCCTAGCAAGCCCCCAGCACAACAACAGCAAACGCTTGAGTTCTCACAGCGGGGCCAGGGATTTGCGGACTTACTCTTCCTTAATCCTTACAGAAAGCCCTATGACCCAAGTTCTAGGTGTATCCCCATTTTATACGCAATGAACCTGAGGCTTGCAGAGGTTCAGGAACTTTCTCAAGGCCACATAGCCACTAAGTGGCAGAATCAGCATTTGAGCCCTAGTGGCTTTTCTAAAAAGCTGTCTTTCCTAACAACCTGTTTCAGAGGGAACGAGGTCCTTCGTCTGGGTCCAGGTCAGGCCACTGCCCTCCTCTGCCAGCAGGGTGCAGCGGCGAGAGAGTAGGGAGCTCCAGGCCAGGCAGGCTGGGTCAATGCAAGTCAGCTATTGATACAAGGTCGCTAGGGAATATTCCATGGTCAGACAAAGGCCCCCAGTGATGCTGCCAAGATAGGTGCTGAGCATAATCATCCTAACCAGTGGTTCTGAGGATATTTTTTTTCGGGGAAAAAATCTTTCTTTTGGGTAAAATCTTATTGAATGTAGTAGATAGGGGGTTGTGCAGCAAACATCCCCTCCCTCCCCACCACCTGGAAGGTAGTGGACTTCCCTTTCCGGGCCCACTGATGTAGGACGTGTCCACGTGACCTGCTTTGGCCAATGGGAAGTCAGAGAACCCACCGCTATCGGGCCTTCGGATACACTGGCCTGTGAGGCTTCCTCCGCACCTGCAATTGTGCCCCCGGGGGGCGTGCCTGGGTGCCAGGTCCAAAGAGGGTCAGAGACACCTGGAGCCGACCTGGGTGGAAGCCAGCCTAGATCAGCGGGACTGTAAATAAGAAATAAATGTGTTGAATGCAACTGAGGGGCCTCCAGAGGCTCAGACAGGGCGTCTTTGCTTCCCGACGTGCCTCCCTGTGACCAGGATGGAGGAAACCTCTAAGAAACCCCCACTCCTGCAGCCTCTGTGCTGAGCTGAAACCACCCTCCAAAGAACAGCTGAAACCGTCCCTGGCCTCAGTTTGCACAAGGCCTGGGGACAGGCAGGGAGGCTGTGGTCTGGGAGGAGACAGCCCCATGTCCTGGTCCTCTGCAGGCCCCAGCCCAGCGGGTTTCCAAACAGAGAGAAGATGACCGAGGACACCAGGCATATTGCATTAGGGCCCACCCTGCTGACATCATTTTAACTTAATTGAGTCTTTAAAACCATCTTTAAATACAGGTACGTTCTGGGGTATAAGGGGTTAGGACTGAAGCATGTGAATCTCAATGGGAAGCGTCTCAGCCTCGTAAAAATGTTTCTCAGACTGAGAGACATAAAGGCTGCTCCTCTGGCTGCCCGGGAGTAGGGCCTTAAAGGGCCCTCTTGGGGACAGGTGGTGGGGGCTCTGTGCCAGGATCGCGAAGGGTTGTGCCCTTTGCCAAACTCTGCCTACACAGCAGTGGGCATGAGCCAGCCGCCCAGCACACACCACAGCACAGAGGAGCCCCAGACAAGGGGGTGGGCGGAAGCTGCAGACGTGGGGAACACATGTTGTGTGACTCCGTGCACAGCAAGCTCAGAAGTGGGCCGCGTGAATCTATGCTATTAGAAGTCAGGCCCCATCGTGGTCACTTTGGGGTGTGGCCATTGACCAGAAGGGGCACAGGGGTGCTTTGGGGGTGCTGGTCATTCTCGTTCTTCATCTGGGTGCTGGTTGCTGAGCTGTGATCACTTTGTGAAACTCTATTGAGCTGTATGCATTTTTTAACTAAGTCCGCGGTCTGCACCCCCAAGCATCAGACTGGAACCAGTCCAGGCCTGTTAGGACCCGGGCTGCACAGCAGGAGCTGAGGTTCAACGTAATGGGCTTGAATTACCCCGAAACCCTACACCCCATCTGTGGAAAAACTGCTTTCCACAAAACCCGTCCCTGGTACCAACATAGTCGGGGACTGCTGAGCTAAATCCATTAAGGTATACACACTTTTCAGCTTAGTTAATAATATTGTACCCGTGTCAGCCTCCTGGCTGCAACAGGGCTCCGCGGCTGTGTAAGATGTCACTGGGAAAAGCAGCGCAAATGGCCCCTGGGAACTCTGTGCTATTTTTGCAACTCACTGTGTCTTAACTTGTTTCAAAATAAGTTTTTTAATGCTATAAAAAATAAACCAATGAAAGCAAGACATTTTATTTTAAGGTTTTGTAACATTTTCAGCCCCAGAAGAGTTGAAATGAATTTTAAATTAAAAAATGAATAAAAAAGATTTATGCACTTTCCCATGTGTATGTATATTTCAATTAAAAGTGAAAAAAAAA
>PVIA01000514.1:349477-401467 GCA_004024845.1 Tonatia bakeri | reverse complement strand
TGAGTGCGCAGCCCTCCCTCCTGGGGTCCCCACAGACCCCAGAGCACACTCCAAGCCAGTCCTACTCCCCCCAACAACCCATGTGTGCACCCTCAGCACCAGAGTCCCCAAGACACTTGCAGCTTGGACAAAATTAACTCATTTATCCAAGCAACCCACTAGGGAGGACCGCCATTCGTGGCCACGGGCATTCAAATTAACCCGGTTTATCAAGTCCTCTGAATTTAAGCCCGGGCAGCTATTTCGGGGACTTTCAGGCCTCTGGGAACAAGGCGAACTGGAGGAACTGGAGCTGATGACTGTAACTCAGCCTCAAGGATCGTCCCCTAGGGTGGACAGGGGCTGGGGTGAGACGGGAGCCCCGACCTGGGGAGCCCGAGGCCTGAGTTTGGTGGGTATCTGGGGCCTCAGCTTCCCCAGGTACCCCTGGCCTGACGGCCACCAGGAGAGTGCCATGGGGTGCTCTGCAGGACACTGACAGGCATTTTGCTGGAAGGACAAAGTGCTTACTGTCGGACTTGTCAGAGCCCTCACTGTGCTACCATTCCCGGGATCGCCCAGGGGGCCCATCCGAGACAGTGTTTCCCACTGTTCTTTGGAATGTCCTTCAGAGACATGCTGGTCCCAGGCCATCAGCACAGATGTGTCTCGGGGGCATTTCTGGAACAAGATGAAACAGAAAGGAATCTGAACCTGCAGTGCCAGTAAGCTGAGAGGCAGGAGGTTTTTCTTCCCATTTTGCAGATGGGGAAAACTGAGGCCCAGGGAAGGAAATTAGCGGCAGAGACAGCCCTGAAGCAGCCAAGCATTCTTTCCCGAGCCCAAGTCGAGGTCAGGTGGGTGGAAACCTGCTCGATTCCTGGGGTCGGAGGTGGGAAGCTTGCTGTCCACACCGTCTGCCGCAGACTCCTGATTGTATATTGCACCTGTGACATTTACAGTGCTCTTTCAAAGCCATTCTTCATCCCTTTTTAAATCACATCATTATCCTTTTTAATCTTTACAAACTTCCTCTAAATCTTTGGCCTTAAAGCCCTGTTTTAAAGGAGGCAACTGGGCCTTAAGGAGACAACGTGATTTGTCCAAGGTCTCAGGTCCCACCAATGGCAGAGCAGGGACTTCCCTGGTGTCCCAAGACCCTGAGTCCTGTCCGGCTTTCCATCCAGGCCTCCAGCCCCTGCCCTCATGGGTAGGGCCTGGGCCTTGCTCAGTCCAGTGCTCCCACCACCCCCACAGCAGAGGGAAGCTTGGGCTGTGGGTGTAGGGTCCCTGGGGAGGGCACTAAAGGAGCAATTTGAGATTCAAATCTCACGCATGTGAGGAAGTGCCACTCCCTGTAACATCTCTCTCTTCCATTACACAGCAGTCAAGGTCAAATTCGGCTCCAGCAGCCTAGGCGTGGCAGGACCCCTTCAAAGAAGGGTCTCTTCCTTTTTGCTTAGCAAGGGAGGAGGTCACCTAAGATTTGGATTCAACCTTCTTGGCTTCTTGGCAGGAAACATATCTTCGCTGTTGCAAATCAGGGTGTCAGGTTCAGAGTGATCAAGTAATCTATTCTGAGTCCCCAGTAACCGGAGCTGATGAAACCAGCCTTCATCCTCCAGATCAGTAAGTCCCGACCTTTAAGAGCCAAAGAATCACTGGGGAGGAGGTGGGTGGTGCGAACAGCAGGGGCACAGTGGAGCCGGAGACTGCTGTCGCTGTCCTCTGAAAGGCCCGGCTCTCAGCTGGCACGGGGGCTGGGGTTGTGGGCGGGGACAGCCCACAACTCTGATGAAAGAGGCTCGCTGCACCTGAACTGTTTGGAAACAATGCGCTTCACGACAAACACCACTTTCTGCTGGGGGCTCCGGAGTTTTGGAACAGGCCAGGAGGGAGGTCTCTGTGTGCCCAGCCCCCAGCAAAAGCTCTGGTCACCAAGTGTGATGAGTTTCCCTGGTAGACAAATGTCACGGGTGTCCTCACAACTCTTTGCTGAAGGAATTAAGCACGTCCTGTGTGACTCTGCAGGGACAGGGCTCTTGGAAGCTTTTGCCTGGTGTCCCCAGACTCCACCTTCCACCATGTGCCTTTTCCCTTTGCCGGGTTTGCTCTAGATCCTTTCTCTCTAATAAGCCAGAACCACGGGTATCGCTCCACGCTGAGTCCTGTAGGTCCTCCCAGTGAATCACCACACCTGGAGGTGGCCCAGGGGCTCCCAACACAGGGAGTGTTACGATGCAGATCCTGGGTCACCCACCCATGGATTCCGACCCAGTGGGTCTTGGGGGAGGAGTCTGTGGGCCTGCCCCTGCACTCTGCTACCTGCTTGGATGGTGGACCTTGCATTGAGGAAAGTGTTGCCCCAGTGAGCTAGCCCTTCTGAAAACTTCCCCACAGGCAGGTGTGGGAGACCTGGGGCAGGTGATGGACCAGCACACACTGGAGGTGTCTCTGGGGCACCACGTCACCCACAGTCCACTTTGTTCCTCTTCCAGGGAGAGCCTGGAGCCTGGCCTGAAGTTGTGCCCTGGCGGCTCTTCACTGTGGCCATAGAGGGTGGAGTACCACCCTCATCACACCCCGCAAATTGAAGAGTCTCCGTTGAAGAGGCTCAGAGGACAGTGGGGTGGGAGGGGCGAGGGGTCTCATTGGCTGCCAGGGAAACAGGGCTGATGAGAGGGAAAGTAGGGTTGAGGTGGTGCTTCCGATTCATGCCTCTCCGACACAGCAGGCAAGAGGAGAAGGTCCACCCATGCATGGTGGCCGAGCTGGAGGGGTGGGGGCCCCAAAGGTCATCATTCTCAAGGTGCCCATGGCAACTAATAGAAATGCATAGCTGTCCTGAGGCAGCCATGTCACGGTCACCTTTTGATCTGGGTGGCAGCTGACATCTAGGCATGCCGAAATTCTTCCCAGTGCCCTAACTTCACGAGCCTCTTGTCTTCTCTGTGAGTCCTAGGCTAGCGGACACCAGCACCACCCCCTTTTATTTCCCAGGGCAACACTGATTCACTGATAAATCCAATGAATATTCATTGGTAAGTTCAGTGAATACTCCTCAAGCACCTACTATGTGCTAGGCACTGTTCTGGGTTCTGGGGCTGCAGCATGAGCAAAACAGACAAAACGCCCCACCCCTGTGAAGCCGACATGGTCGCCCAGGAGGCAGACAATAAATAAAGTAAGTAGAATGCATGTTCGCAAGTGCAGTCTAGGGAGAAAGGTAAAACCCAGAGGAGGATATGGAGTTCCGGGAGGCCGCCCTCGGAGTGCGGTGGGGCGAGGCCTCCTCGCTGCTTCTCATCATGGCTGGAGGAGCTGCTCGTGGCAGAAAGGACCAGGTAGCAGCTCGCGTCCCAGGCTGACCCAGGGCATCAGGCCAGGGGAGACAGGGAGGCTGCAGGAGAGAGGAGGAAATTCGATTACAACGAAGATAAATTGAGTCAATGCTCGCAAAGGAGCTCTGCAAACAGAGATGACAATGACAACAAATCCACACTACTCTGCCCTGCCCCGGCCTTTGCAAAGAGAGCCCAGGATGACCCTTGTCCGCATGGCCCACTCAGAGGCCGGCAGCACGCAAAGGTAAGTGAATGCTGCCACCCCATATAAGCTTAGCCCCTTGTCTACCCAAGGGCTGTGGGGAGACAGGTAGGTGTACTGGGGGTGATGCTCTGGGCAGAGTTGCTGGCTCAGTGCCTGTGGCATGGGGGATGTGAGCAGTGGGTGCTCCCCACACTGAGCTGGCCAGACCAGGGACCTGGGGGCTGGGAAGACAGGGGACCCCAGCCCAGTGCAGGGCTGGACGGTGTAGAACCAGCCCTCCTCTCTGATCGCCAGGTGCTCCTGCAGAGCGTGAAGCTTGCCCCTGCCCTTCCAGCAGAGTCATCGCCTTCTCCATCCCAGCTTCTGGAACCAAGGCCAGGAGCAGGCAGGGGCTTGTTAAGATGCCCAGCAGGACGGGAAGCCAGGGCTCTGACCCTGGTTGGGTGACACCCCAGCTTCACTTCACCCTTGTGGTCACCCACGGACCCAGATGCAGCAGTGTTGGGGCTGACTGCACTTGCCCCTGAAGGTTTCTCAGAACATTCCTTGCTTTGGAACCCCACCTGCGAGCAGAGGATAAGAGACACAGGTCTTGGTTTCCCAGCTCCCTCTGAGACTCACCTTCACTGAGCCTCGCCAGCCCCGTTTCAGAGATGCAGAGACTAGCACGCACGTCACGGGGCGGCTGCGAGGGTGAAGTGGAGTCATGGGTAAAGTGCACCTAATGAAACAACATGGGGGACGGGCTCCACAGTCACGGAATTTCATTAATGATGACGACGATGCCCGTGCTGACTCCAGGCCTCCTGTAAGGGTCTTCTAACTCCCTGGCTACTGCATTTGACTGACAGATGAGGTGGCCACCCATCCTACGTACAAGTACCTGGAGAAGCTGCAAAACAGTACAATTCTCCCAGGTTGCCCTCGGGGGCCCACAGTCTGGCCACAGATAGGATGCTCACAGGACACAACCAGACCTGTGTCAAGCTGGCGGATGATGACCAGGGGTCCTGAGAGGACAAAAGAGGGGCCAACCGACATAGGGAGGGAGGAAAGGCTTTGGGCCAGAGGTTTTTAAATTGGAGGAACATCAGGTTACCTGGGGAGCATAACCCAAACCCAGGTGCCTGGTGTCCACCGCAAGCCATCCTGGAGAAGGACCCAGCAGCTACCTTTAATGAGCTGCCCAGGTGATAGATGCAGGTATCTCTTCCTGTCCCCGCCTCAGGCCCCCCTAAGCTCCCTGAAGCCACCTCAAGGCCCTCCCTTCTCTGCATGGATATTTCTTGTGCAGCTTTCAGGACCAGCTGAGGCCAGGCCAGGCATGCCCTCCCTGCTCCACCAGCATTCCAGGGCACACCTGCACGACCTTCGTCATAGAAGCAGACACTGGCTCAGGGGTCAAGACGCTGCCTGGAACCCCCGCTGCTTTACTGGCTTGTCTGGGCAAGTTGGTCAAGTTCTCAGAGTTTCAGGATTTGCAGCTGCAAAGTGCATGTAAACTATTCCCCTGGAATTATTGAGACGGTTACAGAAAGTAATGTATATAAAGTTCTTGGTGTAGGGAATGTTCAGCGAGTGGTAGCTAATATATTAAGCACATTAATAACTGAGTAAGAGCAATGCCTTCTGTTGGCATGCCTCTCCCCCCCGGACTCGAGATCCTCGGGGACGGTGTTATGCTTTCTTATTTCTCCTCACTTCCAGCACGGGGCCTGACATAGAGCAGGCGTTTAGTCAATGAATGACTGAACGCAATGACGAATCTAATCAGGGAAGGCTTCCAAGGAGAGGTGAATACAGATGCAGGCGGGGAGGGACTTGGAGGATTCGGGTGGTATGGCATACGACAAAAAGCGTTTGCTGAGCTCTGTCATCAGCAGGCTGGCCGGGGCTCTTCAGAGGCCTGGGCTTCCCAGGGGTGACTCCGCCAGAGCAACTCTGCCCCACGCATCTGTCATCCTCTTCCTGGGGCCAGCGGCCTAGCTCAGACATGTTCTTCCTGGGACAATGACAGAGGGCCCATAGGGCAAGCAGAACTGTGCAACGCTCCTCAGGGCCTAAGCCCACAATTAGGTTCACTGCCATTTCCACCTCGTTCTGTCGGCCAATGCAAGTCGCATGTCCCGTATCTCAAAGGCAGAGGGTGGGAATTATCCTCCACCTTTCAGTGGAGAAACTGCAAAGGGCATGGATGGGGGTGGGGCAGGGGTAGTGGGATTAAGTCACAATCTCCCACAGGTGGGTGCAGGGGAGGGGTGCTCTGTGGGGTGGGAGGGCAGAGGAAGGAGAAGACAGAGATGCAGTTCAGGATGCCCATTGTGGGACTGGATGGTCCCGTAGGGACAGTCGCAGAGGTCCTTCCTGCTTCGGGGCCCATTAGACCTTCGATCACTTGTTGGTCCAGCGGACAACATTCCTGGTGCACTTGCCGTCCGCCCGGCCTTGCTCTCCGAGCTGGGACACCACGGAAGTAAAATGAGACAAAGCTCTGACCCCCAGGATGCAAGGCTCTGCGTCTGTTTCTGGCTCCTCTCCCAACTTGCTCTGTGACCTTAGGCAAATCCCTTCCCCGCTCCGGCCCCACAGCCACCACTAATAATAACTTACGTTTGCAGAACACTTTCAACTTTATCAAATCGTCCTCCCAGAACGTTCTCGGTGAAGCATCGGAGACCAGTTTTATTACATCCCTGATTTGACAAGTGAAGCTCTAATGGATATGAAATGCACAGCTCCTTGGAAGCGCTCTCCAGAGAGGACGGGGGTGGGGGGCGAACCCCTTATAACAAACCCTAGGATTCTCTCTACAACAAAGTGGGTCCCTGGATAATGGTGATGGCTGTCATTTCAAACAATGTTTGGGACCATGCAATTCCTGTGTGACCCAAAGACTGGGACAGCTTCCTTTGTCTTCCCTTTTACTTTAAAAAAAAAAAAAAAAAGCTGCTGCTCTGAACATTTCAAAGGTTTCCGGAGTTTTCCCCATTTAATTTAAATAAATAAATAAATGAAGGCATGAAAAAGACTGCCTCCTCCTAACTGGCTTCACAAATGAAAGATTTGAAAATGGGACGCAAGCCAGGCCGTGGAGAGCAGCCTAATCACTCCAGCTCCTTGGTTAATAAGGAGCCGCCGCGCCACCTCCGAAAACCAGGCTGCGCCTTTCACAGAGGCCAAGGGAGAGGAGAGTCGCTCCTCCTCCTCTCTGTCCTGGTCAATCCGCCTCTGTGGCAGGAGGACGGTCAAGTCTAAAGCAGGCATCTCTTACTACAACATGCTCCCTACTTACAATATTGCGTCCTCTAATGCTAACCCTGTAAGGTGTATATACCTTCTTACAGGTGAGGGAACGGAGGTTCAGCCAGGCAGAAAGTTGCAGCCAGCAAGCAGCGGAGTTGGGTCCAACCTCAGACACACCGGAACCCAGATACCATGTTCTAGCCCCTTTGTTGTATCACCCCTTTGCTATAGGGGTGACTTCATATTGCAGGGGACCTGGGTGCTAAGTTCTATGAGTACAGAAGGGAAGAGGAAAGTGGGGAGGGAAGGGAGGAGGAAGTGAGGAAAAGGGCAAAGGATAGTAACATTTCCCCTGAAGTTACCATGAGCTCAGCACTGTTGAAAGATGACCACAGAATGTGATGTGTCAAAATTAAAGTCAGAAAAAAAAAAATCACCCAGGATGCCCAGACGGGAGCACCGGTGATGCTTAGGGTGGGGTGTGGGGGGGCTTCCTGGTAAAGATGAGTTGGGGAGAAGGGCAGGCAAGAGCAAAGGTGAGGCTGGAGCTCATAGGCGAGCCCTGGCTGACCTTCCACTACTGTAACCAGGCTGTTGGTTTTCGTTCCTCTCCTAGATCCCTGGCTCTCTTGGGTCCACCTGCCTGGCCCATGCAGGCGAGTCTTCTGCCTCCTACCTCAGTTCCTCCAGGGCTCTCTCCACAAAGCAGTCGGTGACCATCCCCAAACTAAGTCTGATGAAGCCCCCACTCTGGTGAGCCATCTTGGGGTCTCCACGGTCCTGCCTAGCCTCCCCAGCTCTCAATTCTTGCCACACTCTCTACCTCGACACTGGCCTTGGTGGGTGCTGCCTGGAAATCCCCCACTTCCCCTCTTCACCGGGTTAATTTCTACTCAACTTCAACAACTCTTACACTTCATTCATTCATTCATTCATTCATTCATTCATCCAATAAATACTGATGGAACTGCTAGACACTGCTCCGGTGGTAGGAATACAGGCCTCCTTCCTTGTGGAGCTCTGAAGGAGCCCTGAAGGGCACCTTCCGCAGGGCAGCCCTCTGCTCTTTTCACAGCCAGGCAGATGCTACTGGTGCTCTGTCCCAGCACCTCGGGCCCCCTGGAAGTCACCAGCAGCTCCAGCGGACACTTCCCGTACACCGAGATGATGCCCTGCCTCAAACAGGACATCTGTCTGTCTGAAGGCTTTCTCTGGTCACAGGATTCTGTGTACAGGGCTGGTCAGGAGGGTCTGGGAGTGAGCACCCCTCCAAGCAACCCACAACAGTGAAGGAAGGGTTGGTGCATGTATCAGCTGTCTATTGCTCCATAGCAAACGATCCCAAACTCAGGGTCTTAACACAGTCGTTTATCTGCAGATGATTCTGCAGCAGGGCTGTGCTCAGCTGGAAAGTTCTGCTGTCCCACCTGGATGGCTCATGCAGTTGCAGTCATCTAGAGGATGGGACAGCACCGAGACATCTGACGATTAGGTGCAGCTGTGGACGGGGGTGCCTCAGTCTCCCCTAGTGGCCTCCCTGTCAGGATTGCCCAGGCTTCTCATTTGGTGGCTGCAGAGCTCCTGGAGAGTGAGCCCTAATGTGCAAGCATTTGTCAAGCCTCTGCCTGCATCACATGTGCTGATGCTCCGTGGGCCAAAGCAAGTCCCATGGCCCAGCCTGGCTCCATGTGGGAGGGGCCTCTGCCAGGGCATGGGCACAGGGGAGAGAGGTTCACAGAGGCTATTAATTGGCAATCCACCCTGGTGGGTAGGTATGCCAGCTCCTCAACGGGACAGTTGGGTGTCTGTCAGCCTCTCAGGGAGCCTCCAGCGGACTTGAACCCAGAGCCCATAGAGGTAACCCACTCACTACCACTCACCCGGATACTGGACTTCTCTCCCTGCCCTGGCTCACCTCCCCCCTCTGTTACCACACTACCAGCACCCCAGTTCATGTTCAGGGTCACCTTTATGAAAACCTAAACAGGGTCCATGGCAGAGCCAGGAGTTAGAATCCTAAGCACATGTTCAATTCTTCCCAAGTGGCCCCTTGGAGGGACTGGGCGGTGGGGGTGGAGGACAGGATGGGATGGGAACCCAGCAGCCAGGGCCCTGGGGAGCCACTGAATGCTGCATGCAGAGAGGGGCACAGTCAGCAGACACTGCAGACCCTCTGAACCTTGGCCTGGCTTCCCAGGACGGACCAGGTTGGGTGAGGGCTGGGGACCTGACCCCACAAGCACGGGAAGGTGAGACCCTGCAAGGGCACCTCCCAGGTAGCGAAGACCCCCAGGGCCACCAGGGTCCCCAGAGCAGGGCTTACAACGTGCTGGCCTGAAATCAAATAGTCAACCCCCTTCCTGAGTTCCATTTTTACTGATTATGCAAATCTCCCATCCCAGCCTAAGCAAAGCAGACTGGAAGCGAGACAGGATAAGATAGGCAAACGACAGATTACAGCCGCCCACTCTGGTAAACAAAAGTTTAATTGCTTTTTCAGAGGGGAGAGGAGGGGCAGGGGCAGGCACAGAAATAAAACAAATTTCCAATCAGCTGTGTCAGGGCTGCTGAGCTGATGGTGAGGGTAACAGTGGACTCTGGGGGAGGAGGGTAGGGGAGCAGGCAGGCGGTGGAGAAGGGGTGCTGGAGACATGAGGTGCCCCCTGCAAAGTCAGGGGTGCACTCTACCTTGCTGCGTGATAAAGTCAGACTGTCTGGTCAAGGCCGGGATACTGCTCCACTGTGGGGGGGTCGGGGGAGCTGACTGTTAGACTTCTCGCCTGGATCTTCAACAGCGACAGTGGCGAGGATGCATCTAACATGTTCTTAATGAGCGCTCACCGTGCGACAGGCTCTGGACTAAGCCCCCCACGGCGGCCCTCTGACCGTGGCGTCATCTCTGCCTTACAGATGAGAAAACGGAAGTGCAGACTGAGTTTTCTGAAGACACAGGGAGAAGTGCTCATTCACCCACCCAGAGCCCGAGGGCCTGTTTACCCCGTGAGCTCCCGGTTCCCTGAGCTCCGGCTTGGGGCCAGACACTCCACGCTCACAGATCACAGCGACCCTGCGTAGCAGGCGGAGTTCTTTCCCTCGTTCACTGTTGGTGGGGCTGGGCTTAGGGAAGCTGAGTAACTGCTGCGCATGCGTATCATTAATAAAGAATAAGGCTGGGATTCAAACCCAGGTCTTTCCGATGCCAGTGACTGTGTCTTCAATTACGAAGCTAGACAACGTCCCTGAAAGCTATTGCACAGGTCTAAGACGTAACTCTTATTTGTTGGGTACTTATTCTGTGCCAGGACCCCAGGCCTACATGCCAGGCCAGGTGTAAGATATGGTTCCTGCTGCTGAGAAGCCCGTGATTTAATGAGGAAGAGAAGCACACACCTAAAATATTGTAGGGATAGGGCTGCAAGCAGGGGGGGCAGGGAGGAGCGGCATTAGCCGCTCCTTATTCTACCTGCAGAGGTTAAGGCGGATTTCACTGGGATGGTAGCAAGCACGTAGAGGTCCTAGGTGAGGCGGCAGCGAGCACATTCCAGATCCACCAAGCTAGCTGCAGTGGCCAGGATGCGGGGGCCCCTGGAGGAGGATGAGCGGACGAGGGCAGGGAGGGAAGGGCTGCAGGAGTCACACTGTGATGGGTAAGGCCTCCCCCTAACCCCCCGTACCAGCCATCCTCAAAGCGCCATCCAGTTGGACGAGATGCTCATGGGCTAAGGAGGTTCAGTGGCCCCGCAGTTTGGGAAGCACCGCACACTTGTGACTCTTCTGGAAGCTGTGATGGTGGCTGGGAAAGCTCGCGCTGAAGAAAGAGGCTTGTTTCTGCAGAGCCCAGCTGTCCCCAAACCTGCCTGACCCCAGAAGCCTCCCGTGACTCGTTAATACCCACTAGGACCAGTGTTCCAGGGACAGACTCTTCAGGAAACATTTCTGTGCAGACCTAAGCACAGGGAGTGACAGGGAAAGGCCGTCCCCGAGACCCCTTCAGCCAGAGGATGGCAACAACCAGCAATAACAACAACGATGACAACGGTACTCACAGAGGACTTACCCTGGCGTGAGCAGCCCTAAGTGCTCAGTGTGCATCGTCTCACCGAATGTCGCACCATCGTTCCCATCTCTCGGATGGGGAGACTGAGGCATGGAGAAGCAGGAGCTTGCCCATGATGTCTCCATTTTGGGGTGGAGGAGCCAAAGTTCAGACCCCAGTCTGCCAAACCCTGAGTCTAAGCACGTGCGGTGGCAATGTAACTCAGGCCTGCGGTTGGCGCCCTGGCCCTACACAGCGCGTAGGTGGGAGGGGGGAGTACAGTTTTCTCATGCAGGAAAAATTATCCGGGCGCCCCACGAAGGGAGGGTTCCACCCTTCGTGGGGACTGGATCACGCTGCCAAGGGCAAAGAAGAGGCAGGTCAGCCCCTGGCTGCCAGGAGCCCCACTCTACCGGAGGGTCTGGCCACAGAGCTCCCGGGCAGAAGAGACTCTGGAAACCACACAGGCCGCGAAACCTGGGTTTTTACCGAAGCCAAGCAGTGAGACGCCACCGCACACCAGGTAGAGCATCCAAACCCGGGACTCTGACAGCGCCACATGCCGGTGAGGATGTGGAGCTGCAGGGACCCTCACCCATGGCTGCTGCGGTGCAGGATGGCCCCGAGCTCCTGCGTTGTGACCCAGACGAGCTAGAGACGCGTATCCACACCCGAACCACACATACATTTACAGCAGCTGTATTCATAACCGCCAACACGTGAAGCAAGCAAAATGCCCTTCCGTAGGCGGATGGATACATCAACGGCGGTGCCCCCAGACAATGGAATACGATTCGGCGCTGGAGAGGAATGAGCTAGCAATCCATGATAACATGGAGGAATATTAAATGTATAGTACTAACTGGAGGAAGCCAAGCTGAAAAGGCTACGTATTGGATGAGTCCAACCATATGGCGTTCTGGAAAAGGCGAAAGGATGGAGACGGTGAAAAGACCAGCGGTGATTAGGTGGGGGCGGGGTGGAGCGGGCAGAGCACAAGAGGGTTTTCAGGGCAGTAAAACCACTCTGCACAGGATGCCGTGTGGTGGAGACATGTTATTGCACATCTGTCCGAACCCACAGAATGTCACCGAGAGGGAGCCCCGTTGCAGACTGCGGATTCTGGGGGGTAACCGCGTGTCAACACCAGTCCATCAGTTGTGACGGATGTTCCGTCTAGTGGTGGAGGTTGCTGAAGAGGGAGGCTGTGCCTTTGTCGGGTTTGTGGGAATCTTCTGCACCTCCCCCTCCCTCTGTTTTCCTGTGATTCTGAAACTACTCTAAACAAATGGAGTCTCAAAAATAAAAAGAAAGAAAGAAAAGCTGAAGGCGAATCCCCAAATTTAGAACAGACAGAAGCAGAGCTGTCCGCTGGAATTGGGGGGAGGGAGCCTCCCTGCCCCCTCCTGAGAACTCCACGAGTAGGACCAGAGTGGCAGAGAAAGACACAAATACAGTGCCACGCTGTCCCAAAAAAGAAAATGAATCGCGACTGGGAAAGCCCCTTCGAAGAGCTGGGCTTGACCCCAGCAGGAGAATGGGGCTGGGGCCGGTTCAGGCTGTGGGAGCAGCTTGGATGAAGGTCTGTGGGCAGAGAGTTCCAGGCGCAGGTCAGAGGTTCAAGTTCAAGGAGCGTTCCAGGAGGACAAGTTCCGGGAGGTGTGGTGTGGGGGCCATGGGAGGAGAGTGATAAAAACTCCATCTTCACTTGACCCCAACTCTACTCCCAGTATCAGCCCCCAGGCTTTCCCAGGCAGCGGGGATGGGGCAGGGAGCAGGGCCAGGTGGCAGAGCCCCAGGCCTTGCTGCTTTTTCTGGCAAGCATTTGAATAATTTCTCTGGCATTGGAGACTTTCCTACCCAGGCTCCAGACTGACCTGGTTATTGCTGGCAGACCCAGCCTGGAATTTGAGAGGACAAAGGAAAGCTGAAAATGCCACCTTGGAAAGGTCCCCTGCCCTGGCCCAAAACCTGGGATCCAGCCAGATCAGAAATGTACCTTGCCCCCTCTCTGTCATAGCCATCACACAGACCAGGAAATGTGTGAGGTGGCACAGGGCGCAGGAAGCAATCTTGGAGCAGGGCAGGCTAAATCCACCAAGGCCTGAGTTCTGCTCCCAGCTGTGTGACCTTGAGAAAGCTCTGCTCCCTCTCTGAGCCTTTGTGTCAGCCACAATGAAGGGATAATGATACACAGTAACATGAGGCTCTATGAGGATCTCACTAGTGGATGTGGCTGTGCCTGTGAACGGTACATCGTCAGGGGCCACAGAAACATCAGGAGTCACTACACCACACGGCACCGTCTGAATTCAGGTGCACAGTAGGACAAGTCAGTGCCGCCGTGCCCATGGACAAGACAGGTACACGGAGGATGCTGAAGGGGCCACATGCGTGTTATCAACACTTACCATAAAGCTCCCTCTCTTTTTTCTTAAAGATTTTATTCAGTATTTATTTTTAGAGAGAGGGGAACTGAGGGAGAAAGAGAGGGAGAGAAACATTGATGTAAGAGACAGAAAGAGCGATTGGCTGCCTCTTGTACACGCCCCGACTGGGGATGGAGCAGGAAACACAGGCGTGGGTCCTGGCCGGGAATCGAACCAGTGACCCTTTGCTCTGCAAGATGATGCCCCACGACTGAGCCACAGAGGTCAGAGCAAAGCTCCCTTTCTAGATACTCCTGGGGCTTGCATCTCAATGGGGTCCATGTGGCGTTTTAGACAAGCTTCTCCCGCAACTCACCGTAAGGCCTGAGAATCATAGCCACAAAGCGGCCCCCAAAGGCCAGTCCTTCTCAGGTGGGGGTCAGTTTGAAGCTATATTGAGTACTGTTTGGAAAGTCCCTACTGTGTGTCAGGGACTTTACATACATGATTTGAAAGTATACTCTAAAATACTATGTATTTTAGACTGAGTGACCCTCTCATAGCCACAGGCCAGACTTCCAAACCACCTCTTAATCTTGCTTGTCCTCTTTTCCATGAAAAGTGAAGGGAAGGTTGCAGGAGTATCAGGTGACAGCTACTTCTGAGCAATCCCGAATGCCTTCCTGGAAGAGGCAAGGGTCAGGGCCTACCCAGGTCCCAGGAGAGCAAGGAACAGTGGGCCCACCTCAAAGGCAGAGCTGGGCCAGGGGCTGGGAAGTGAGGGAACAGCCCTCTGCCTAAACATCCCTCATTTGATCAGCGTGGCTGCTGCACCAACCCCCAGTGCTCCAGGGGGTTCGTCTCACCAGGAGGCCTCCGTGGTTGGGAAATGGAGATTTACAGACTTCCAAACCTCCATTTAAATGCAAATGCAGTCTTGTCGCCCGGAACCAGGGATCTGAACAGCATTCAAGTCACCGTGGTCCCATAGCTCCTGCTCAGCTGGGCCATCTCTGGGCCCCCATTGAATCCCTGGGGTGCTGCAGGCACCTACTGGAGCCAGGCCTGGGGAGGACAGGGTACAGAGCCCCAGGTGATGGACCGTGGGTGGATGCCCTGCCTCCTTTCCTCCACAGCCGCCGTTCATGGTCTGCGTCAGTGTGCAGAGTTTAACCTCAAGCTCCAGGCTGCACTACCTCATCAAGGTCATGCACAGATAGAAAATCCTGGAGCCAGGACTGAATCCCTGGCCTGCCTGGCTCTGGAACCTTAGAAAGGCCACACTGGGTGCCGAGGGGCATCACCTGAGTCCTCCGGAACAAGGCCTGGAAATAATAAGTCAGTCTGGTTGGGACCCAGGAAATCGTCAATGAGTTTGAAAGCATGTAAGAACCTAACCACATGAATTAAGCTACTAGCAACAGGGGCCATTTGATTGAGTGCCTACTATGTGCCAGACAGAGACCATACCAGAGTGTGCCTACTATGTGCCATTTCATCTTCCCAAACCCCTCATTTTTAATGGGGAAAACTGAGACTCAGGGTCACTCAAAGAGAAGGTACCAGAGTCTGGATTTGAACCCAAGTTTGACTCCTACATTTAAGCTCTCATAACCACCACTCTAGACTCTGCCATTCAGCTAGCTCCTGTGTGACCGTTTCTAAGTGACTTTGCCTCTCTGGGCTTCTGCTTCTAGATCTACAATGGATATAATAATCACATCCACTTCATGGGGTCTTGGATCTGGGGATTAATGGAGTTAATGTAAGTCAAAGAACTGGGAACAGTGTCTGGTGCATAGAAAGAACTCGGCAAGTGTAGTATTAGCCACAGTTACTATTAATCACACTCAGAAGGACTGAGTGCCTTGCGGGGGACACAGACTACACACTGTGGGGGGCCAAGGGGACTCGGGGTTCATGACGGGTATGAAATCAAGGACAGCTTCTTGGAATAGGCAGCCCTTGAAATGGGCCTTGAGGGGTGGGCAAGAGAGAAGGTCAAGAGAGGGAACAACTGGACATCTGGGACCGCGTTGAGAGATGGGCGGCTGCGTTGCCAGGCCGACCCTGAGTGGTTCCCACAGGGGAAGGGTTAAACGAAAGGTCAGCTGAGGCAGGGCTGCGGAGGCCTCGGATTCCAAGCTGGGAAACGGGGACTGTATTTTGCAGATGACAAAACTGATGGATCTGGGAGCGTTTGGCAACAGAGGACACGCTGGGTGGGGAGAGGGAAGCGGGGGAAGTCTTGTCATGAGAGTGCCCATGCAGAGCCAGGCTGCTGCGTTGAGTCCGTTTCACGCCCCATCTCACTTCCTCCTCAAAGCAATCTTGTTGGGTTTTATTAGGATTACTCCGTTTCAGATGAGTCAACCCTGGCTCAGAGGCATTAGGGACCATATGCAAGGTCACCAGGCAGGGAAGGTGGCGCTGGCTGCAAACCACCCGCATCTCATACCCTCCCCACTCCCCCCACCCCCGCCCGCTGCACTGCTGCTCTCTGACGCCGAAGTCTCCAGCCCAAGTGCCTGGCAGAAAGGGGACGTTCACCCGGGTGACCAACTCATCCTGGTTTGCTCAGGACTATCCCAGTTTTAAAATAAAGTCTTTTGTCCCTTGAGACTTTTTCTTGAGCAATGCAGGGCAATTGGTCACCCTAGGGTAGATAAATGGGACAAAGGACAGGGGGTGACATGCTGGGAAAGTGATGGATAAAGTTTTTTGACAGGTTGAGCTGGGTCCTCAGGGAGCAGGCCTGGCCATTGCTTTAGCACAAGGTCAGGGCAGAGGCCTGGATTTGGGGCTCACCCACAGAGACTTGGGGAGCCCCTGGGACCGGCCCAGTTGCCCGAGCCAGGCCTGGAGAGAGGAGTCCATCCCAAGGAAGGACCTTCCCTCCCTGGACGGAGAAGGCACGAGAGAGCCAGGCACTCAGTTCCCGGCCAGCTGAGCGGAGAGTCCGGGCAGACCCTTGTCTCAGCCACTGACCCTCACGGGGCTTTGGCTCAAGGCTTCGGTGCAAGACTTCAGGGCCTCCCCTTGTGTCTGGAGTCTGTCCAGTTGGCCAGAGGACACAGTCCTTTCAGGAGCCCCAAAGGGGAGAGAGGACAAGTGGTTCTGTTTCTGAACTTTCACTCACTCCATCCTGGCCACTCTGCTTTCGACCTTTGGCCTCAAACGCTGACCACAGGGGGCCGTTCATTCCCAAGGAGACACCTCAGGTGTTGATGGAGAAGGAAATAACCAATTCCTCGTTGGCACCCAAGTTACAGACACCCTACTGGGGCAGCCATGGGGCGGCCCATCCACTCACCGCGCCTGAGGTTTGGGAGCGTAGAGCACAGAGCTGGGAGACCCCAAACTAGGTCTAGCTCTGACAGTCACCAACTCGCTCTGTGATTGTGTGTGAGTTGCTTTCCCTCCTTGGGCCTCGGTTTACTCATCCGTCAAACGGAGCCCATGGTGTCTGGTGGGACTTATGGCTGTGAGGCCAAAAGACAAGACTCCAGCCAAACGACGATGCCAAGCAGAGTCACAGGAAGGAAGAGGAGGAAGGTGAAGGACAGGGGACAGTGAGAAGCATCTAGATGAGGTATTGGAGAAGCGCACAGAAGACAGACTGACCTAGGAGGCGGGCAACCGTGTGTTGAATAGGGGTGGCCAACAGGGGCTCATCCATCCGTCAACTCTTGTAGCCCCTGCCTGCCCCTCCGGCCTCTCCCGCCCCTCCCAGCTCCTGTGGATAATTACAAGGACACCAATTAAGAGGCCCCTGCCCCTGGGCCTCCTTGTTTGAAGCCTTCTTGGTGAATTATGCAGGAGGCTGCGGAAGAGACAGGGGCTGGGATCACTTCATTATTGATGAGCGATGACGGCTCCTCCGCTGACAGCCTGCCTAAGAGATATGATTCGCTCGTAAAAAATTAATCGCTGTTCTTGGGGAGGACACAGATTAAAACCCAAGGAGTGGTGTTATCGACGCTCCCTAATTTCAGGGGACTTTGAAAAGGTTTTAGCGAAACTCAGAGGAGACAATTAAGTTCAATTAGAATCACAAGTGCTGAAATGTCACTTCCTCCCGTAAAGCCAGCCAGGGTTGGTCCAGGAGGGAGGCGGCTGCAGGTGGCCTTGGGGTGGCTGCGCTCTGGGAGCCTGGCCTCACTCTTTGCTCTGTTCTCTCTGTAGGTGATCTCATGCTCACCTATGGCTTCCATCACCACCCAGACTTGGGTGACTCACACATTTATGGCTCCCGTCTGGACCGCTCCCCAGAGCTCCCCATCCAAACAGCCAGCTGCTGCTTCTGTGGGATATCTCAAAGGCACCTCCAACTCCAAGCGACCTCCCAACCACCCCCACTGTCCCCACCTTTGCACCTGGTCCTCCCTCGGAACTCTCTTTCGCCGCCCTCAGCCAAGTCCATCACCCAGACCTGCTGAGTTAACACATGACCATTTTTGGAATCCACCGTCTCTCCTCCATCCCCCTGGGCTACCATCTGGGCCCATACCACCTGCCTCTCTTCCTGGATGACTTCAGGAGCCTCCCCTCAGGTGTCAGGTACTTCCAGACTCCGGCCTGGCCCTCCCAGCCCCGGGTCTGATTTCCCCTGAGGTTGCAGTGGACAGTCCCCGAGGGGTGTGACTCACCGGACTCCAACAGCATCTGGCCGCAAGCAGGGGCGGTGACTGTCTTCCCAGTTGGCCCTGGAGCTCCTCTGAAGTTGGGGGACCCGTGTGCATGCTCAGCACGGAAGTTTAGGAACGTCAGCGTCCCTGACATAGGAGGTCCCAGCTGCCCATGGAGGGTGGAGGGAATGTTCTGGGAGGACTTGGGCTTGACTCTCAGGGGATCCCAGCAGTGGGGACTCCCTGTTGTCTATAGCAGATCTCCATGGTCCTGACCCATTCTCGCTGGTTTCTCTCGCACTCCGGGGAGAGTACACCCCAGTAGATACCGGCTTCCTGTTTCCTTGTCTCTGCTTTGCTTCTGGATCCTGCTCCTCTCTGGTCCCCCAGACACTGTCCTCCCTGCCACATTAGTGACCTTCACTGACACACAAACCATCACTCCGTCCTTCCGAGGGAGCCCTCCCAGAGCTCCAGGCACTCTCAGGATGAAAGCAAAGTCTCGCACACGGCCTCCAGGAGTCGGATCCTCCGACCCCTCCAACCCTGCCCCTGTCATACACCTGCCCTCTGGACCCCTGTGTCCACCACAACGGCCCCACCACGGGACCTTGGCCCACACTGTGCCTGCGGCCTGGGATCCACTTCCCAGCCTCCTTTGCTCTGTGGTCGTGCTCATCCTTCATGTCTGGCCCAGGGCTGTGTCTGCCAGAAGTTGTCCCCGACCCTCTTGATGAGGTTAGACCTCTTTTCTTATGAATTCTCAGAGTACCAGGCCCCTCTCCTCTTACTGCTAATCAGAGCTGCAATTCCACAAATTTCACATTTCTTTGAGGGAATCATTTGATTAAAGTCCGCCTAGTGAGCCTCGTGAAGACAGACTGTGTCTGGTAACCCCAGGCCAGCACAGGAACATTTTAGGAGGCAGGGAGGGAGGGAGGGAGGGAGGAGGCGGAGTGGGGCGAGGGTGCTCACTCGAGCTGATTACAATGTTCCTTCACTCCAAACTCGGCTCCCCAAGTCTCTGCAGAGAGAAATCAAAGCTTTTAGGGCCCTCTGCAAAATCCCCCCTTCTCCCCAACTTTATTTCCTTCATCCACCCCCCACTGACCGCCCCCCCCCTTCCAATACACCCCTGAACTTCAGCCAGTCTGAGCTGCTGGACCTGCTCCATTTGGGCCTCTGCAAGGTGCCCGTGAGAATGTAAGCTCCGTGAACCGGTGTGGCTCACGCCCACAGCAAACGTTCCAGGAGCGTTCGGTGGATAAAAGAAGGACCTTCATGTGTACCCTGCCCGCCCCCATTCTTCCTACCTTGCCCGTGAAAATCTTCCAGTGTTGTGTCGGGTGCTCTGTGGGACCCCTCTGGGCATTCTCTGTAGACTCTATTTTACAGATAAGGGAACTCAGAGATGTAAAGCCATTTGCCCAAGGGTCACACAGCTTGACAGTAACAGAATGTGAGTATCGACCCAGGCTTTTCAGGCCAGGCCCACTGCCCAGTGTCCCTGCCTCCCATCAGCTCCAGGGTACAAATTCTGCCCATTCCTGGAGGTCCCTTTCAAATGCCACCTCTTCCTGGAAGCCTTCCATGATCGCCATGTCACTGGCCACGACAGGCATTTCCTATTCTGAAGGCCACCAGAGCCTCTTTACTGGTTTGGGTTTGGGCTGTACTTTAAGAGCTTTACTGGGCTACAATTTCCATGTCAGAAAATTCACCCCTTCCAAGCGGATGAGTCAATGATCAAGGCTGCATTTTTATGCCCCGACCTGACATGTATTGATTTCCAGCGGTGGTCATTATTCACACACAACTCTCAGCTCCCTGCTGAGGGCAAAGCCAGGGCACCCTCATCTCTGGACTCGCCACTAGCAGGGTCTGCAGCCCCTGGGTGCTGGTCAAGGTGAGAGTCTGCATATGCATCATCCCCCCTGGAGGAAAGAGACTTGAAAGAATGACCAAGGCTGACATTCGTACAGATGCCAGACCTTGAGTGGGGCGCTCTATCCTCATGATGTAGCCAAACACACAGGATCACCGTGAGGAGGGGTGCGTTACCCCAACCTTACAGACAAGGACAGGATGCACAGAAAAAGTCAGTAACTTGCTCAGACTGCATGGCCAGTAGCAGAGCTGGGACTCAAGCCTCAGGCTCTGGCTCCTGAGCTGTGCTGTCAATCAAAGTGCCCTGAGGTTAGGGTGACCAGGTGTTCTGGTTTACCAGGGACACAGGACATTCAGATTCAAAACTAGCACATCCCCAGGAAAACTGGGACAAGTTGGTCCCCCCGAAGAACGTTTGCATTTCTGTGGGCGCTTCCTAGGTGAGGGGGCTGCCGGGTGCCGGAGGGCTGTTCTGAGGTTGGAAGGAGCTCTTCACATGCTCTATCCCTGGGCCCTCTGGCCTGTGCCATCGCCATCCACAGCCCCCTCTCCTCTCTGCGCAGGCTCCTAGGAGGCCACTCGTGCCTCCACTGGACCCCGCCTGCCATGTTGATGCTTCTGGGGAGCCGTGTGTGGAGGTTCTGGGAGGGGATCCAGGAGTGCTGGCCTGGAACTGGGCCCTCCCCTGTGACTGGGGCTTTCATGGGTTGGAACTCAGCCTGAAGAAGGTCACTCTTCTGCCCACTGTCAGCTCGCTGAGCGGCCTCTGCTACAAGACACCTCGCCCTGCCCATCAGCTCATTGGGCAGGTCCCTGCTACTGAACCTCATGCTTAGGGGATGGGCAGTTTGCTAAGTGGTTGTCCGATGGGGCTCACAGCAGACTGAGAAGCTGGGAGGCCAAGAGCGATCATCCCCATTTGACCACAAGGAGATCAAGGCTCAGAGAGGCCAGGTGATTTGCCCAAGGTCACATAGCTTAAGAGGTGACAGAGCTGTGGTTCACACGGAAACCCTGGGCCTCCACGACCTTTCCCACTCTTCTTGATGTGAAGGGGAGGGTGGGCGGCGGAGACCTTGGCCAGGCTGCAGGGCCAGGCTGGGGGGAGGGTAGGAACCCTCTGGAGAAATTAGCTCCGCTCATTTAGAGTGGTCAAAGCACTGTGAGGTCAGCCACATGGAACACACACAAGGCGAGGTCCCGAGAGATTTCCAGCACCTCCCCGGCCTCGTCATGCTTGTCGTGTGGATTCCAGACCCCTGCTCCTCTGCCTCTGCCGCCCAGCAGGCTCCCTTCCTTCTGAGAACCAGCCCAGACACCTCCTTCGGACCACAGCTACAGCTTCACACGAGTAAGGCGCGGGCTGCGTGCCCGATGCTGGACTACGCACTTCCATTTACCATCTTTATAATTCTTACAACACCACGGTGGGTACTGTTAGGGACACAGCCCCAGCACACTGCTGAGGCTGAGGCTGAGGCTGAGGCTGAGGCTGAGGCTGAGGCTTTGGTAGTTGATCATTTGCCTACCTCCCCCCTGGCCAGTTTCTTTACTGCCCCTCCCCCATCCTCAGGACAAGAGAAGGCCGGTTCCATTGGTACAACAAGGTGAGAACCAGCGATTGGCATTTTCACAATAGCAAGCACCCCAGGCAGGCACTGTTCCCCCCCTTTCACAGCTGGGGAAACTGAGGCTTAGAGTGGATAAGCACCTGTCCAGGGTCACCCAGCTCGTAAGCTGTATGGCTAAGACTCATATACAAAGTCTAGGCTCCGGAATAACTGAATCTCAGGGACCTGCTGCCAGTCACTGTGGGGAGACTGTGGTCTCCAGTAGGGAGAATCACGGTGAGGATGGGCACCCCCTGCACTCTGGCAGCAGGCTCAGGCCAGGCTCTGAGCACCCTGTCCTCCTAGAGGCCAGAGAGGCATGAGAGAAACGACTGAAGTGTGCCTCCCAGAGCAGCCAGCCAAGGAGGAAGCTTTGTCTGCTGGAATGGGCGCGGTGCCTTTCACCTGTTCCAGAAGTTACCAGTGATGGCTAAGTGTTAATGACACTAAATTAATGGCGATGATGGTGTAGCTCGGAGGGTGCTTCTGGAGCTGAGTGCATTAGCCAGGAATGGTCCCCAGGGTCCCCCTGTCTCAAGGCTGGGGAGGGGGAGTGAGGGATGGGGGAAGAAGGACAGACACCCAAGGTAGATACAAACTGGGGAGCACCTGACAGGGAATCACTGGGCACCAAGGCCATCAGGCTAAAAGAAGCAGACAGAGCCAGCACCCAGCACTTGACCTTGAGCCCATTTCCTCCTCCGTGCAGACTAAGTACATCGAACAGTAGCAACAACAACCATCACAGGGGCTGGTGCTTACCGAGCACGTCGGCCTCACTGCCAGGCCCCACCCCAGTGCTTTCCGCACCGTCACTGATTCAACAAACCCTCACCGCAGCTCTGAGAGGCGAGTGCCAGTGGCTGTTATGAAACTTGACCACTAACCCTTCGACATCCGGCCCATCAAAAGGCACGGTTTGTGTCCCCCGCCACCCCCTTGAGTCTGGGAGACAGCTGGCCCTTGAACAGCACGCGTTGGAATGGCAGAGGTCCATCAGGTGAGGGTTGTTTTCAATGGACCCTCAAGGGTCTAACCCATGTTGTGCAAGGGGCAATGTTGCTGCCGGGAATCCACTTGTGTGCTGGGCCCTCTGCGGAAATACGTAGATTTTTGACTGTTCAGGGGTCAATGGTACTTTGACTAATAGGATACAGTGGAAAGTGACACCATGTGACTCTCAACGCTAGATCAGCGAGAGAGAAGCCGTGTTCTCCTTGCCGGCAGGAATGTTCACTCTCAGAACCCCGACTCTCCACATGGGACTCTCACTAACCGGAGGCCGCCACGCCGAGCTCGAGGGGGCCCAAGCTCCATGGAGAAGCCCCGTGGGGGTGCTGCAGCTGGCCGCCCTGGAGGAGTTCAGCCCCCCACCACTCACATCTTCAGACACCCCAGAGACAGACCGTCCCCTTTCTGTCCCCTGCAAATTCCTGCCCTGAGGAATCCAGACACTTTATGAAATAGGGAGGGTTCTATGCTCCAGAGTTTGGGGTGGTTTGTTACACAGCAGTGAATGATCAGAGCAGTGTTATTATCACCTCCATGTCCTCGCTGAGGAAACTGAGGTAGCACAGGTCAGGGGTGCAAATAAGATTAAGCCGCAGGTAGTCTGGTCCCAGAGTCCCTGCGCCAAAGAGCCCTCAACAAATGAAAGCAGTTATAATTAAGATGGCTCTCTCCTCAGGTGTGTTAGTGACGTCCCTGGCCTAATCTCAGAGCCATATTGATTCCAAAACTCACATTAGCAGCCAGAGATCATTAAAAGTAATTGCATTCTTTACTGAAGTCTCTCCTAGTATATTCAAGGTGACCCAAAAGTTAGTCCCCAACCTTATTAACAACCGTTTTCTTCTCCCATTTTACCACTTGCCCAGCCCACCCTTGCTGTGGCACGCTTCTCCTCAAATTGACTCCCTCGTAAAAGTTCTCTGCCTTCACAGCCTGTGACTTTCGCAGCAGACGCTCCACTCCGCCCCCCACCCCTTATTTCCCAGCAAGAAAAGATTCCTGCATGTTAGGAGAGGGACACCGGGGGCTCCGGGCAGACAGTGCGAGGGTCTCTGCCATGAGCAGGGGAATGGGAACGGTGCCCAGCCTGGTAATGCTCCCGCCTCCCGCCTGAGTCCTGTCTGTCGGGCCCCAGTGCGGAAAGCCCTCTGCTCTTTCTGATCATTTCAGGAGCTCCGGTTAATATCAGGAGTTCCCCAGAACCACCTGCAGGTTAAAGAAGCCCCTATTCCAGGAGAACTGGTTTTAAAGAGTTGACGTCTCCACCTGGTTGTTCCCAGAGGCAAGCCCAGTTCAAAGCTCCCACCTCCTACGCTCTCCCCCACCTCGCCCGGGTCCTGTCTCAGGAAAACGGCTGTCCTCCCCACAGTCGGCAAGGCCAGCAGCCCAGAGTCATGCTGGGGCCTCTGTTCCTCACTCCCCACATGCAAGCAGTGGCCCGGAGGACTCACACACCCACACATCTCTCGGGTCCTCCCCAAGGCCTTGGGCCGTCTGCCTCTGTGTCAGCTCACCCTCCCCCGGTGCCCACGGCCCGGACCTGGGATCTTCCTTCTCTCCTTCCCCATCACAACTCTGGTTGGGCCTTCGCCCTTCAAACCCTCCCTTCCAGCCTCTTCCCACTGTCCCCATTGTCTGGGCCGAAGCTCTCTGGCTGGTGTCCCTGTCCCCAGCCTCTCCCTTCCATGGAGGGGACAGGCAGTGGGTCTTCCTTCAGGCAACTGAAAAGTAAGCACCCTATGGGCAGGGACCCTCTCTATCTGCTCACTGTCATCTTCCGGGTGCCTGTAAGTAAGTAATGGAGCTGTGAGTACATCCAGCTCCAGTCCCCCTTCCGGGTCCCCTGTCTCAGCAGCCCTGTCACGGTGAGGCCTCCGTCCCCATCCCTGGAACCCCTACCTCTCCGCCTAGTCTGGACACGCAGAAATGCCTCAGCCCCAATGCCACCCTGACTCCTCGGGCCTGGATGTCGGAGTCTTCACCTAACTCTTCTGCCTGGTGGAGGCCCTTCCTCTTCGGGAGGAAGGTATGCACCCTGGCTGGGCCCCCTCCAGCTCTTCCCGAGCCCCCAGCATCCCGGAACCAAAGCCAAACGTCCACCTTCCGCACCTGCCTCCCCAGGAAGGCCTCCAAGTCTCCCTCCTGCTTGCTTAACAGTAATGCCATCTGCTGCCAGAGGAACAGTTGTTCTCGGAGCATTTCTGATGCACTCTTTCTTTTGCTCTCTACAAAGAATACGTATGTGCCAGGTGCTGGGCTGCGTGTTTTCTGTCTGCCATCTCCCTCCCATCCCTGCCCTTCGTTCCCTGGCCAGGCAGACATTCTGATCTTCATTTACTGATGAGCATAGCAAGGGTAACGGAAAGGTTCTATGTCAAGGAGAAAATGAGGGACATGAATAGGCAATTGACTAAAGAAGGACTAGAAGTGCCCAAGCCATAGTGTAGTGTGGTGAGAGGTATTTTAGGAAGTGGTTTAATCTTTAAACTCTGGACACAGAGAGTCTCAGGTTCAAGTCCCTGTCCAACACGGTCTGGCCACATGACCTTGTGCCTCAGTTTCCTCATCTGTAAAATAGGGATAATAATATGAGGTCTGTCCAGAAGGGATCCAGTCATGTAAGGTGAAAAATAGAGACATTTATTGAAGAAGATACAAGAAATGCTGTACATAAGACAATGACACCTCAGTCCCCTTCCAAGTAGGCACCTTGGACCTCACATAGTTCTCCCAATTGCCATCAGCTGCCCTGTTGTATTTTTGTGAATCTCATCAACGGTCTGAAATCTCTTCCCTTTCAAAGGTGATTTTAGTTTTGGGAAAAGCCAGAGGTTGCAGGGTGCCAAATATGGTCTGTAGGAGGGCTGAGTTATCTGGGTGATTTGATGTTTTGCAAAACTCAGCACGAGACCTGATGCATGAGCAGGCACAATGTCGTGATGAAGCTGCCAATCACCAGGTGCCCATAGCTGCAGCCTTCTGAATCACCTGAATAGTTTCTATGGAGGAATGTTCAAGCTTAGTGCAAAGTCTCATGCAGATTCATTGCTCTGCTGATTCAGTCATTTTGAATGTGACAGCCACACAGTACACACACTCATTCAGCAGTGTCTACTGCCCTCACTGGCTAGTACAGTGAGTTCCTCATTGTTCACACATGTGCATTCCAGTCCCCTCTCCTTGGCTGCCAGGTGCAAATTGTTCTCATTACATTAACAATGGCTGGACTTTTCCCGGACAGACCTTGCCATACTTACCGCATGCAGAGCAGTGCCTTCTCTGTGGTAAATGAGAGCTGTAAAGAAAGGCGTATAATTGACGCCTAAGTAAATGCTCAGTAACTGTTAAACAAAGCCAGCAAGGAGTACCTACTTTTTTTAGCTCTCAGATTTATGGGGGGGAAATTGACACTGTCTAGCTTTGACAAGAGTTCAGGGGAAAGTGGCATCCTTTTTCACCATTGGTAGACATGAAAATTGGCGCCAGCTTTCTGGAGGAGACAAATTTGACAACATATGTCAAATGCCATGTTCTAGATCATTTGCCTTATGCCTGGGCTGTTACCAACGAGTGCCATGGCCTGCTTTCCTCACGGCTGGGGCTCCAGCGCCTCGGATAGTGCTCGGCGGGTCCTAGGTGCTCAGTCTGTCTTGAGTGAGTGAATGAATGAATGAATGAATGGGCCACATTGTTTCTGGGTTTCTGCTGCTAAGAATCCCTGCCAAACCAGTGGGCCAAGTTGTAGGTACAAAATATTTAATGAGCATCGTTTACAGCAGTGAGAAAATGGGAACAGCTTCATGCCCATTGATCAAAGATGGACAGAATAAATGACGCAGCCAAGGAGCCCCGCGCTGCCATGCTGCAGGAGGATGCATGTGCGTGCCCACTGGGACTGAATGAAGGAGAGAAGCAAATGGCAAAACAGAGAGTCTCATTTGATTGAATTTGTGTCGGAGTGCGTACGTATGCGCGCGCGTGTGTGTGTGTGTGTGGGGGGGGGTGTGTGTGTGTAGGCAAGGGAGAAAGTCTGCAGGAGTCACTTTTTCTGGGTGGCAGGACTCCAGAAAATTGTTTTTCTTTCTTTTTTCAAAGTGTGGTTTTTTTTAAGATTTTATTTATTTATTTATTTTTAGAGAGGGAAGGAAGGGAGAAAGAGAGAGAAACATCACTGTGCGGTTGCTGGGGCCGTGGCCTGCAACCCAGGCATGTGCCCTGACTGGGGATCGAACCTGCGATGGTTTGGTTCACGGCCCACGCTCAATCCACTGAGCTACGCCAGCCAGGGCAATTGTTTTTCTTTCTTATGTCTTGTTTGGATTTTTAAAATTGAGAAATACAAGCTTTGCACACAGATACACTAAACACAACTTAAAGGAGACATTGTAAAAAGGAAAAGGAAGGGAACAGAGAAGAAAAAGGCTGTGTGCCAAGGTCAAGGCCTCCAGTCCAGTGCTCGGGCACGAAGGGCCGGACCTGTGCACATGTCCCTGGCCCGCCTGTCTCCCTCCCTCCTTTCAGAGGGTGACATGGCGACGGGGTGACCGCTGTTCCTATAGTGGCTCCTGCTGGTGCAAAGGTCAAGGCCATCACCCACAAAGCCTGTCCCCTGTCCAATGCTCTGCTTTCCTCTTCCTCTTTCCAGGGCAGATGGCAACACCCACGAGTCACCAACATCGTGGAGGGCTGAGGGAGGGAGACTGACCACTTCCGTTGTTGCTACAGCAACGACCCCTATAAAGTCTCACTGCGACAACAATAGGGTTAGTAAACACCCACTGAGTGCTTGCTCCATGCCTGGCTGCCACATTTAATCCTCTGCAGACCCCCGGTGCAGCGGCGCAGCCATGGATAGCAGTTCGGGCATGGCCATTTGCAGGTGTGTCTCCCGTGGGTTTTGTGTCCCACATGTGCATAGAGTGCCCGGTTATGATGTGCTTATTACGACTGCCATCAGGTTGACACCATCATTGCCCCCCCACAATAGATGAGGGAATTGCCGCAGAGACAGCTTTAGTAACTTGCTCCAGGGCATCATGCTAACAAGTAGCAGAGACAAACACTGAACCAGGACAATGTGGTCCAGACTCCAGAACTGGGTATCTAGTACAGGCAGCCCACGTTGGTAGCCAAGGCCACACTGCAGTGGGTGGCAAAGCTGTGACCAGCCAGAAGCAGCAGCCTGAGAGCCTTTGGTGCCTCTGTCTCCCCGACTGTCCCTGCTGGTGCTGACGGCCTCTGTCCCCTCCCAGTGGCACTCAGCCTGATGAACACTGGGGAACTGCTGCTGAGTGTCCTGTTCGTCAGGAGTTTCTATAGCACAAACACCTTTCTTCTTTCCTTCTCGAACTCTCGAGACAAGTAAGTGCTTCCCAACTCAGAAACTACATGAAACGTGTTTTATGACTTTCTTTAGTTTATTATCTGCTTGATGCTTTGACATCTTGGGGGCCTTGCTGGCAGGGACAGACGGGTGTTCCCAGCTGACTCCTACAGATAGCAAACACCTACTCCTTGTTCAAGGGCACCTGTCACAAGCAAACCAACCAGCCCAGGGCCTGGAGCCCTCCCATGTCACCCCTGCCCTAATCACCCCAGGGCCAGGTGCCAGGTGACCAGGGGCATTCCCTACACTCCAGAGCTCAGTGAAATTATTCAAACCAGCCAGTCCTAAACCTGCTCCACCTGTTCTTCCTGCTTCATTCCTTCCTTCCTGCAAAAACCACAGCGAAGGCTTCCTGAGACCCTTCTCTGTTCATTCTCTGACAGTGACATGCGTCTCTCAATCTTTCATAAGTCACCTGCTTTGTGGTCTTTGTGTCCCTGATGTATCACTGATATTCTCCTGGGTGGCTGTTCGTTTCCCACCTGCCTCTCTCAATGAGAGAGTGAGCTCCACGTGGGACCTCCTTTCCTCACCCCCGTGTGGGGGCATTGTGTGGTTCTTAAGAGCTGCTCACTAAATAGTTATCGACTGAATACATGAAAACAGAAGTGAGCAACCTGGAAAAATGCATTTGCATTCATTTGGCTGCAGTAGCAGAAGATGGACTCATCCTGGCTTAAACATTGAGGACCTTTCTACCTCACATAATGGGATCCAGAGGTTTTGTGGGCTTCAGGTATAGTGTGATCAGGGCTCTGGCTCAATTTCTCTGTGTTGCCTCAGCCCAGTCCTTCCCCAAGTGTGGGATATACCTGCAGGTGGTGGCTGCCCAGAGCAAGGCAAACAAGAGGCTTCCCTGTTCCCATCCATAAGGGGAGAAAAGAAGAGAGATGCTTCCTCCAGCTGCCTGGGCCACCCATTGAAATGCCATGTGCTGATCAGCTTAAGCCCAGACTTCGAACCAATCCCTGGAATCGATGACGTGTCGATGACCCCAGTGAGCCTGCAGATAGAGTCTCCTTCCCCTATGGAATGGGTTGCATCAGTCAGGGGTGAGCACTTGAACAAAACAGAAATGTCCTTAGGAAGGAGGAGTGGGGGATGGGAAGGCAGCCTACAAGCCCTACTGCCACGCCACCTCCACATGTTACAGATGGGGGAGCTTCTGCCCGCAGAGGTTGGGTCATGTGCCTGAGGTCATGGAATTCACAGACGAGGAAACCTGGGTTTGAGCCCAGGCCTTTCTGATTGCAGTGACCAGGCTGTAAGCCTCCCAGCCTGCTCAGGCCCCAGGATCGGGTGTGTTCAGTGTTCTTCTACACTCCCCAGGACACAGACAGGTAGCAGGACCCCTCTAGTGATATGACAGCGCCGGAAGTCATGGCCCCCACTTGCAGAAGTGGGGTTTGCCCTCATGTTCCCGGGGATTAGGTCCCTAGGCTCCACAGCATTCACAGAAGGCCTGGCCTAGGGGTGGGCCCACCTCTGGGTTCCAAGGCTATAGTCCTCTCTAAGTGGGGCTCATGTCTGGGACTTGGATCGCCTAACCCCCTGCAGCCTCCACACTGTCACCCCTCCAAGGTAGGAACTGTCAAGATCTGTCCCAGACTCTCCACTCACCACACTCCTCCTCGCACTCTCTGTTCCAGCCCTGTTCCCTTCACTTCCACGATTTTGCACAAACCATTCCCTCTACTTGAAGCACCGCATCCCTGCTTCTCCTCCCTCTCTCCCCAGCCTTCACTTCTCCATCAGCATCTCACGTCTCAGTTTGTGACCCTGGCAAGGTACCTCCCTCCGCTTTGGTTTTCTCATATGAGAAGCAAAGGTAACAATAGAATTTTTGGAGAAGTTAAATGGGAAAAGTTATGTACAGTGCTTAGAACACTGCCTGGCACATAGTGAGTGCTCATAGAAAATTTGCTATTACAATGATTATTATCCATACTATCCTTTGGGTTTGAGTTTAAACATCACCACCTCCTGGAAGCCCTCTCTGACTACCACTGCCCAGGTTAGAGTCACTTGGTCTGCTCTGTGCCCCCATGTATCATGATCAGGGTAAAAATCCATCACTGTAACACTGAAGTAACTATTTAGTCTACTCATCCCTGAGAGCAGAGATGACAACTTCTCTCCTGTTTCCTCTTGTAGCTTCAGTGCCACCACACTGTCAGAAATATATAAGTAGACACTAGTGAGAAAGAGAGTGAGTAAACAGAACAAGCAATAATTCTTTGTATCATCTGAGTCATTGGACAATCAGCGGCTTCCCCACCGTGGTGGGGATGGTGTTCTTCTGCTCTGAGAACTTCCTCCCTCCCCTCCCCCGACCCCTCCGCTCCCCACCCTCCCTGCTCCCTGGTGAGCACCAGCCTGGAGTTCAGCTTTTCTTGGCCTGATGAGTGCCTTCTCTTCTCCCCAGCCTGCCTTTCAGACCAGATGCCTTGTCTCTCCCAATCACTTCCTCTACTGCCACACGTGGAGCTTCATCAAAGGACCTTGATGTCCCTCCTGAAGCCCAAACCCATCGCGCACATTTTGGCTGCCAAAGAGGCCTGACCTTTCCTCACCCCGTGGCCCAGCCTGCCCATCACAGCCCCCCACCCCAGTCCTTCCGGGAACCACATGCGCCCCTCACACAGGTGTAGATAATCCACGCGGGCGGATGGGAATCCAGGCAAAGATAATCCGAAACCAGCAGAGGATCCGGGAGTCATTTCTACTTGGCTTTGAAGTGCATTTGATGAACTTACTCCTTTTCCCCCGACCACAGACTTCATTTCTTAATCCCCTTCTACTTCAGTTAATATTGAAATGAGTTTGCGAGCCCTGTGCACATGCTGAGGGGTGGGCGGGAACTCCAGGACGCTGCTACAGCCGCGAGGAGCAGCGCCAGGTCTGAATCTGACTGATGCAAAGGCCGGGCCCTGCCGGGGCCTGGGTGAGCCACCCGCCCCCAGAGAAACAAAGGGCAGCTCCTTCCACCAGCACCGTGCACAAGTGCACACACACCACACACACACACACACACACACACAACCGACTTCTCTCAAAAAAGAAGAACTTGAAATCACTTCCCGGGAACATCTCAGGCTCTCTGGTCAAGGCAGAATTCCCAGCACCTCCCAAAGGAACGGAGGAATGGAAGCTCCCGGTCACACCTCTCGTCCCTTCTCCCAGGCCACTGGGGACTTTCACTCCTTCTGGGCAGCAGAAGTGGAATTGGAGGCAACATTTCACCCAGTATTAGCGGGCTTAACTGGACAAGGTCACTTAACCGCTCTGAGCCTCAGGGTTTCTGAACACTGGGCAATAACACCTGGTCTGCTCGCCTCACGGGGGTTGTGGGAAAACTGTCGACAATGGTGGTGAATGCAAAGTTACCTGTGGACATCATTTTAGTCACCCCCACCGTAATGGTAGCTGATGTTAGTTGAGCACTTACTGCATACTAGCCCCTATTTGTAGAGTTTTACATGTACTAACTCGCTGAATTTTTAAACAACCTCCTAAAACAAGTGTTATTATTCTCACCCTCCTTCCTGCAGACATGCAGCCTTTGAGTGGTTACAGAGTAACCCCAGGTCCCTGGAGCCAGAGTTTGAGCCCATGTCAGGCCCCGGACACAGCCATTCCGCAGGCTCACAGCGCAGCCGGAAGCCAGAGGTACAAAGAGCAGGACAAGGAGCTATCCACTAGCAAGAAGCCAGCCCTGCACTTAGGAAATGAAAACAGCCAGAATGCTGAGACGGCCAGGTGAGGTGTGGAATGGACCCAGAGACCAGACGCCCCAGGCCTGGACAGGCAGGAGGACCTGTGCTGACTCTCAGTGGGCCTCGGGTGTCTCTACCTCCCCTCGTTTCCATCCCCACCTGCCTTGGGCCCGCTTCAGCCGTTCAACGAGTGCCAGGCCCCAAGGTAAGCCCTGGCACTGCCAGTCTCCCCTGAGAACCGCAGGTACCCTCCCCGACCCTGCAGCCAGAAAACCCCCACTCAGGCTACTGCTCCGCCCTGACCCAGCCCCCAGATTTGGGCAAAGCGGGACTTATGGGCGGCAGGCATCGTGACGCTAAGTGGGAAACCGCTTGCTGCCACTTCGCAACGTCCTCCTGGGAGGGAACTAGCAGCGGGTGAGGGAGCAACACTGACGTGCAAGCGTCGGGGGGACGGCCCCTGGAGCACTGAGGGTTCAGTGCACAGAGGCAAGAGGACGAACTCCTGCCTCCGTAGGCGCCCGGCGGGCGGCTCTTCAAAGTTACTCTTGGCAGATAAGAGACAGAACCTCTTTTTCCAGCAGATGGTTACGCCTCTCCAGAGAACTTCCTGTTCCTCTCCCAGTCCCTAGTCAGGCAGGATAGCGGAGAGCTTGGGGCAAGGAAGTCAGAAGACGTGTGTTTAACACTTGGATACACTGCCTGCTAATTAGCTGTGTGATCCTACGCCAAGTCCTCAGTCCTCGCAGGGCCTCCACTCCCTCTTCCGCGGAGTGAGTCGGCAAGGGCTCGCTTCTCCCGTCGCGGTGCCCTCAGAAGGCATCGCTGAAAGATCACTCACTCAACCATTCACTCAGCGGGTGTATGTATCCTCCCGGGGCACCGCCTGTGCAGTCAGCAGGTGGTGTCCTAGGCACAGGCGGTGTGGTGCTAATTTACGAGATAGAGAAGTTCTCTGCTCCACGGAACTTTCATGCCCTTCGCTCTTACTCACTGAGCTCAGCCGTGAGCTCAGGATCCTTCTCCACACTGTTTTCAAAGCGGCCACTACTAACCAGATGAGCATGAGAGATGAGCTCTGTGTGAGGCAGGGCTCTCCAGAGAAACAGAACCAATAGGATGCATAGATAGATATAGATACAAACTTATTTTAAGGAATCGGCTTCTGCAGCTTCGGGGGCTGGCAAGTATGAAGTCTGTAGGGCTGGCCGGCAGGCTGGAGACTCGGGCAGGGTTCGTGTGCTATAATCTTGAGGCAGAATTACTTCTCCAAGACGTTTCAGGTTTTACTGTGAAAGCTTCAGCTGGCTGGATGATGCCCACCTACAATGAGCCCGTTATTGACAGTGCTCTCTCGCAGTTACAGATAATTGATCGTGGCTGTTAATCACATCTACGAAGTATCTTCACAGTGATACCTAGTCCCATGTTTGACCGAACGACTGGGCACCATGGCCAAGCCTAGTTGACACATCAAATTAACCATCGCAAACCCTGTGGCCCACTCTGAGGAATAATCTCTAATCAAACATTCAGCACTGGCAGCCTTTGATTCTGTGTAGTTCTTGGCAGAGTGAGGCCAGCCGGCAGTGGATTAAGTAATCAAAGAGTTCGCTTAAGTCTCCACCAGAGAAGTTAGGAAGGAGTATTTCTGAGAGGACAATTTAGACAATCACTTGCAGAGAGCCCTCTCAGGCTGTTTCGTTACAATGATCTGTTATTGATTATCAATCAAGAAACCTGTCTTCTTGTTTAACCCAGAACTTGGGAATGTATAGCCCCTGGGCCTTGCAGAAGGCTCCGTCTCAGGACAAACAGGTTTCTCCAGGTCAGTGAAATCTTCCTCCATGATATCTGCCCTTTCTGTGTTGGTATGTGGCTGATGCCTGCCTGTGTCACTAAGGGAGGGGTCAAGGAAAAGCGTGAGCACCTGCCATGGGCCAGACCCCGTGCTGGGAATTGCATCAGTAAAGAGTTGTTTAGGTTTTCCTGCAGTGACAATGGTAACCCTGAATTCTCAGGGACTCAGCATAACAAAGGCTAATTTCTCTCTGATGTTATATGTGAGATACAGGTAGCAGGTGGTTGTGCTCTAGACTCACACAGGAATGCAGGCTGATGGAGGTGCCACCACTTTATGATGCTGCCATCTCAGCATGTGGCTTCCAGAGTCTCCATGGTAGGGGAGGACACAGTGTAGAAAATTCACACATGCTTTTAAATGCCTCAGCCTGGAAAGGGCAAGCCATATATCTGCTCAGATATACTCAGTTGGCTAGAATTAGTCACATGGCTCCACCTAACTGCAAGGAATGCTGGGAAATGTAGTCTCTGTATGCCCAGGAAGGACATAACTACTCCCTCTCTGTCACAGTCCATTTTAGCCTATCACTTTTACCCATTACCATACCCTCACAGCAGTACCCGGCAGGAGACATGCCCGTTCTACAGATTAGGAAATTGAGGGCCTCTCCTCTGATCCACATGCAGGAACTGTAGTGCAGGGATTTTCAAGGGCTGTTTTGGCAGCTCCAAGATCTATAATTTCCTGGTTCTCATCTGTGCTGTGGACCAGCTGTTCACAGACTGGGTGCTGTGACTCCCCAGAGCTATGTCTCTTCACAAAGGGCAGCGGGTAAAAATTTGCAAATTATTTGCTTTGCTAATTCATATACATACAAATTAGAGTAACCCTAGAATGGCAGCAGTCTCCGAGAAGGTACAGACAGAAGGGGCATTAGGGCAGGACAAACACCCATGGGCATTTCTCCCTTGGGAACTTGAGTCTCCCCCCAAATGAAAGGCTGGGAACCACAGCTCTTAGCAGTGGAGATTTCCAGTCTAATGCCCCCTGTGGAGCAGCAGAGTTTTTATGCGACCATCTGAGGGAAGAGGCAACGGTCATTTCACTGGACAGAACCATGGTCCTCTGACCACACTTGGGAGGGAGCAGCCATGGGGCCCAGGGGAGCATGGACCCAGGAGTCAGGTGAGGTTAGAATCCTGCCTCTGCTCGACTCCAAGACTGAGCTGCAGCCCGTGAACCTCCCGAACCTCGGTTTCCACACTGTAGAATGGGGCAGAGCCGTGCCTACCTCCCAGGATTGTTGGAACTGAGTGGGAAAAGGCCAGGGAAGCTCCTGGCACATGCTTGGCTGTCTCCTCCGCCTTCCCCTTCCCCACCTGATGGATGTGCGGCCTAAGACAGATGTGTCAGCATATCTCATTAGAAACCCAGAGGGAGCCGCTATATCCACCTTCACCTGTCAGGGGGTGTTTAAAATGCTGTATTGAAAAATAAAGTGGAAACGAGTTAAATATCCAAATGCAGGAGATTGGTTAAACAAACTCATTCAGATTGATGAAGATCGTGGCACCAAATGTTTACAAGGAACTTGAAGCGGCAAAGGGAATGTTTATGATACAATTTTGAGAAGAAAAAAGACAGGGCGCAATATGGTGTGTGCAAGATGGTGTCAGCTAGGCAGACACACACAAGTGGAGTTCTGTGGCCTAGGGAAAGGTCTGGAAGGAGGCACCCCAAAATATGGCCAGGGTCTTCAGATGAGTCATTATCCTTTTATTTTATTTCTTATTTATTTGTTTTTTTTAATCCTTGTCCAAGGATGTGTTTAATTTGAGAGAGAGAGAGACATTGATCAGTTGCCTCCTGTCTGCACCCTGACTAGGGATCAAACCTGCAACCTGTGTATGCGCCCTGACTGGGAATTGAACCCTTGACCCTTTGGTGTATGGGACTTCGCTCTGACCAACCTAGTCACCCAGCCGGGGCCATTCTTTTCTTTAAATTGTATTTGGTTTTATGTTTATTTTACATTGAAATTTTCATTTTTCTTGTATTTCATTTCACATTTTAAAATATAACAAATTATAATGAGAAAACTACCCCTTGTTTTGAGAGTACGAATGTGGAATTCCACAGATGCCGGTGTCCCGGCGTGCCGAGGGTCTGGCTGTCTGACCTCGGATGTGATCAGGACAGGAAAGGCACAGGATAGGAAGCAGCAAGCGAGGCTGGCAGAAAGAGCTGAACTTGACCCCTTTCATATTCCTTTCTAGTCATGTGACCTTGGGCAAGTCCCTCAAATTCTCAGAGCTTCAAGGGGCTTATGGGTCAAATGGAGATGAGAATTCCCATCTTTCTGAGGACCTACAGAAGTCACCTGCCCAAATCTTCAATGAATGATTTCCCTTCTTTACATTCCGAAGGTATTTCTGGGTCGTGGGGGTTCCCTACCACCCAGATCAGGACACTGGCAACTGAGGTCTCTTGCCCAGGATCAGAGGGCAGGATCTCTCTCCCCTGTCTTTACTTTCAACCAGCAGGGACCCAGTCCCACCCAGTCCCTGCATCATGACTGATCCTCCCAAGACCCTGAGGCTCCTGAAACTTGATATCAACGCTCCTTGCCAGTCACCCATAGACAGCTTCGCCTTTAAAGTGTGCTGAGTTCAGGAGCAGCTGCTTGCTTTGCTGAAAGGCTTTGATGTCCAGCCCCTGGCAATCAGAGCGATTGGACAAAGTGACTTTGAATGATCCCTTCTGACCATCACTTCCTCTGAGACGCAGAGTGGGCTGAACCGGGCTTGTGCGAATTCCTGCCACGGTCGGGGGTGCCCGCACCCCTCCTTTGCCTCTCAGCCTCCTGCCTGTCCTCTGAGGGTCCACACCACCAGCATCACCCCCTCGGGAAGCCTCCCCTAACCTCCCCACTCCCCCTCCTCATTGGGCTGGTGCCCTCTCCCCCAGTTCTATTCCACATCCTCAGTAGTATAATGATGTCACCCTGCTAGCCCCTGAGTCCCCGGAGGGCACACACTGGGTGTTGTTCGTCTTCCCACTGCTGTTCCCACTGCAGGATCTGGCACCGGGTAGGTGCTGGGGAGATGATTGATTAACTAGTTAACTGAATTAGTTAATCGTATTATTCCTTCCCCCACCCCCTTAAGGTCTCACCGGCAAGGCTGAAGCTTAGTCGTGGCTCCCCTAGAAAGGACCAGAATGTACAATGAGAATGAGTCTCTGTACTAGGCACCCGCCAAACCTTTTATTGCCCCTTTTCATTGCCCAAAGCACCTTAGGAGGTAGGTGCTGTGCTTCCACTGTACCGATGAGGATGCCCAGGCTGGGAAAGCTTAAATGACCAGCCAAGCCCTGGCTCAGCAGGGGCTGGACCCAGGGCTGTGCCCCAAGGTTGGGTCTTCAGCATTCTCCTCGTCACCTCTGAGTCACAAGGCTGGAGGCTGTATCCAAGAATTTAACTATTTCCCTTTGAAGACATGCTATGGGCTAAAAAATATTTCTATTTTAATACATTTATTGAAGTATAATTGATGCGTACCATGGAATTCACCTGTTAGGTGTAGCACTCAATGATTTCTAGTAAATTTCAGAGTTGCTCAGCCATCAGCACAAGCTAATTTTGGAACATTTCCATCATTTTAAAAAGAAACCTCACGCCCTTTAGTGGTCAGCACCCTGCCCACTCCCAGCCCCAGGCAGCCGTTCACTCAGCTACTTTCTGTCTCGACAGATTAGCCTTTTGGGACAGTTCACATAAATTTGACACAGAGCCTCTTGCATCTGGCTTCTTTCACTTGGTTGGTGTTTTGGGGGTGCATCCACGCTGTGGTGCATATGAGGACGTTGTTCCCCTTTTTGCTACAGGAGGACGTCCTATAGATGTACCATATTCCGTTTACCCACTGACCATTTGATGGCCATTTGGGCTGTTTCCAATGTGGGCTATCAGGATCAGCAACATGTCTGTGAATCTGTGAGTGACCCACATACAAATCTTTGAGTGAACTTCTTACATTTTCACTTCTCAGGAACTTTCTAGGTCATGTGCTAAAGTCATGCTTAACTTTCTGAGAAACTGACAGACCATCTCCCCACGTGCCTGCACCGTGTCACATTCCCACCCACAGTGTGTGAGGGCGCCAGTCCCTCTGCATTTGCACCAGCACGTGCCATTGTCTGTTTTTCGTGTTATTACAGCCAACCCACTGGACGTGAAGTGGTTTCTCACTGTGGTTTTAATTTGCCTTTAATAACCAATCATGTTGAGCATCTTTTCGTGTGCTTTATTGGCCATTTGTGGATATCCTTTGGTGAAATATCAATTAAAACCTTTTTGCCCATTTTTAGTTGGGCTGCCTTGTCGAGTTGTGAGAGTCTGTTCTGTTCTACCAAAGCCACATTCTCGTACTTGCTTTGGGGAGAAGGGGAAGGGAGCTTATTTGGTCAGAAAACAGATCTGAGTTTAAATCTTGGCTCTGCCACTTTCGAAAGAATCTGAAATTCACACATCAGTTGCAATAATGCCAACAAAGCAGCAGCACATAGTAGGGGCTCAACTTCTATTTTCTCACAAGCATTCATTGAGCCCAGCTCAGTGCTGAGCCCTGTTGCCAGAATCGGGGACAAGCAGGAGACAGGCAAACAGGCAAGTCCTGCCCCCACAGGGTTCACCCTCCAGAAAGGAAATAGACGATAAATGACAAAACCAATGTATAGTATCAGATCAGAGAGTGACAAGTGGAAAATAAAGCAAGGTGAGGGGACAGAGTGTGGCCAGAAGCCTTCTTGGACAAGGTGATTATCAGTTAGAATATAGGTGTGTCTGCATGCTCCTGTGGTCCAACATAGCAGTGGCTTCAACACCAGGGCTGGCTTGGTTGCCTCGCTCCTCAGGGTCAGCCAGGCACCCAGACTCCTTCCACATTGTGGCTCTGCCTTCCCAGGAGTGTAGCCCTCCTCCTCCATACCATCTAGAGTGGCTAACCATCTCATCCAGGACCGACACGGTCTGCATGATGGCATTTCCCAAAGATCACTCAGGTGAGAGCAGGGACTTGAGTGAAAGGTGGAAGGCAGTCAGCACGGGGGATACTCTGGAGGGAGAGTTGACAGGACTTGCAGGGATGGGTTGGCTGTGGAACATGAAGATCCAAGTGGAATGTGGGATGACTCCTACTTTTCCGACCGAGCACGTCTTCTCAAATAGATCTGACTGTGACCGACAGTGATGACACCACAGAATCTAAAAGTCAGACCATTCTTCTCTCTGCGCCAAACCCACCCATGTGCGTTCCCATTTTGTAGAACCAAACCCACACTCTCTACAAGGTGCCAGGCCCCCTCACCTGGTCCTCAGAACCAACTCCTAAAGTAGATGCTGCCCCCTGGCGTGTTAGATGAAAAGGCTGAGCCAGGAGGTGTGAAGAGATGCCCAAGCAGCGCACCTGGTGAGTGGTGGGTGTGGGGCTCAGGGCTGGTTCTCAGGCTTGAGTTCCGCAGGGCCCAGGCTGAGTGGCACTGATTGAACCACCATGCCGCTGCCCACTCCAGCTCCAGTGTTCCAGTGTCCCTCCCGCCTCTCCGGCACACACATATACACACATGCACACACAGGCACATGCGTGCACTCACACACAAACACACTTGCACACAAAGTGCACACACACCACCCCCAGCCCCTTTCCCTAGCTGCTCCTTCATCTCACATTATGTGTGAGTCCAGCAGAGGGGTGGCATGTCAGACTAAAATATCCACAACTCCATCGTCTTCAAAGGTACCCTGTACTGCTTTTTGCACAGTGGGAGTTTCTTCCGAACCCCTGGCAGGGGCTGCAGTGCTCCCCAGACCCTTCCACTGGGGATTTGAGGATCGCAGGGGAGTCCCTTCCTAAGACATATCCCTGGGTGCCTTGCCACTGGAGATGTAAAAAGAACATGGCTGGGGAGGGAGTAAATCTCTCCCAGGCTCCCATTTTGCCCTGTTGTTCTCACTGCTTGGTAACGGCCCCAGACCCAGAAGGCCTGGGTTCAAATCCCAACTTGACCACTTACTAGTGGCACACCATTAGGTAAGATGCGCAATGCCATAGGCCTCAGTTTCTTCATCTGCAGAAGGCTGACGGTAAGAATGCCCAGGACAAGGGATTCTTGAGAGAATTAGTGCTCCAGCTGGTGCCTGGCACATAGAGTGAGTGCCACCACATGTTACTGTTATGTGGGCAAACTCTTTCCGAAGTTGGTTCTGACCATGCCTCCCTCTGCCCTCCCCGCCAAAAAAATTCCCAGTGTGCATCAATATCTCCCTGTGCCCATCATCCTGCTTTAAATCTCATCACAACCTATTTAAAGTGTGTTTTGCCTTAGGTCCTCAGTTTTAACTGTACGTCCTCCTTCTTTCTACTTCCCAGCTGCTCTGGCTTTTCTGTCTACGTAAGTTAAACTCCTGCCTCGGGGCCTTTGCACATCCTTCTAAGTCAGAGAGTCTATGTCCCAGAATAAGAGGTCTCAAGAGGTTGAGCTAAGGCTTGAACCCAGGCCCTCTGGCCCCAGAAACTGAGTAATAAACCACTAGACTCATGGCTCCCTCTTCTCCCCTCCCCTCTAGGGTGTGTAAATATCTGATGAAGGTTCGTTACCTGCGGGTCCCGGGCACCAAAGCCTGCCTTTGCGGCAATAAGCAAAGCCTGGTGTGTGCAGGGAGAGAAGCCTGTTCTTGGCCAGGGATTTGGAGTGGAAGGGGCAGAAGGCCTGTCAGAGAAGCCCGGGCTGTGGGTCATGTTCTGTCCTCCTGGAGGTGCTGAGTCTGACAAGGTATCCCTGCTGGGATTATTTACAAGCTCAGGTAGTGAGGGAGGAGGTCCCACAACTGGTTTTCAGAGTCTGATCAGCTTCAGGGGAACCTGCCTTTTCTGCTCAATGTGGGGGTGAAGGATGGGGAATAGGAGGCGACCTGCTGGGACCAGGGCTTCGGGAGCGAAATGGAAACAGGAGTTGGTGTTGCCAGGCTGTCTCTGCTCTCCTAGAAAAAAATGAGCCTCGAGTAAAGGGACAGAGCCAACCAGGAGAAACAAAACATGCGCAGCCTAGCCTGGCCCCTCTCTGGCCCCTCAGATGCCCCAGGACTGCCTTCCATGCTCTGCCCCAGGCCCGGAGGGATGCCTTTGCAAGGTGGGAGCTGATCGTGGAAAGGTGGGGCCTCCGCCAAGGCCCCGGGCCCTCCACAGTTGCCATTTTTCTGCACCTGCTCTTCCAGCTGCCTGTTGCTGCTGCCCCGGACTACCGAAGACAAAGGGGCTTTAAACGACGCAAAGGTGCGATCTTACAGTCCTGGAGATGAGGGATGAGGATATGATGTGGTTCTCAGGGGCTAAGGTCCAGCTGTCATCAGGGCCATGAGCCTCTGTGCGGGCACTAGGGGAGCACCATGTCCATGTCCGCCCATTTTTCTAGATGTTCCGGACCATCCACGTGGCCTGAGGGGTGGCCCCATCCCCCACCTGCAGAGGCCAGTCGGGTCTTTCTCACATCTCATCACTCTGACACTGGCTCCTGCCTCCCTCTTCCACTGGGAGGACCCCTGTGGCCACACTGGGCCCACCCCACCGACCCCGGGATAATCCCTATTTCAAGGGCAACCTGTATTCCACCTGCAGACTTGACTCCCTATGCCCCAGGACCAAATGGTCACAGGTTTCATGGATTAAGATGTGGACATCTTGTGGCGGTGGGGGGTCACTATCCCACCACTCACCCCAGACCCAGCCCCTACCTGGGGGGCATCTCCTGTGTGCCAGGCCCCTTCACACGCTGTTTTCTCTCCTCTTCCTCCCAACACCCCCTGGGGGGGCTGTGCTGCCTCGGACTTCCAGGGGCCAGGGGCACTTTTGCCTTCTTTCCTAAAAAGAAAAATATTTAAAAGTATGTTTTATGACTCCCCTGGTATAAACATGAATATAACCAGGGTGAATGATATTAGGTTTTTTATTTCTGGTTTTAAAAAGATAATTAAAACATTTCATGGGCCTCTCAAAGTGTCCTGGGCTCTCAACACTGTGACCCCTGTGCCTGATGGATGAGGAGACACTGGGGACCGGCAAAGGGACCACCCAGGGTCACACGGCCAGCAAGAGGCAGAGCCGGGTGTCGTACCTGGATGCCCATGACCCTGGGACAGTGCTCACTCACCATCACCCTGCCACTCTGTTACCACCCAAACTACTCTCTGTGGAGTCAGACTCGGAGCCGAAGGGACACTAGAGATGACCTGGCCTGAGGTTCTTGTTTCGTACATGGGGACCCGCGCACCGGGGAAGGGGCGCAGCGCTCTCAGGGCCACACGGCTGGTTAGTGCCTCAGCCAGGACAAGGACCTGGTCTCCTGATTGTCCCTCTGGGACTCTCTCCCCCCGGCCTTTCGTGTGCCCACCCCTCTGACTGAGAAAGAGCCCAGCTCCTCCCACCTCTGAGCGCACACATACACTCACACACGTGCACACACACACAGTCCACGTACAATGTCCACATAAACCTTGCCACTCCTGCGTGTCTGAGCTGGTTAGGACCTACCCAACACACTCATTTCACAGGTGGGAAAACTGAGGCTGGAACAGGAAGGGCCTGACCCAAAGCCCCTCAGCCGATTACCAGGGGGCCCAGCACCCCGTCCAGTTCTCTGACACACTCTCCCGTGCCCTCTGCTCCCTGCTGCCTGTCCACACTCGTTCTCTGCTTCGATCCCAGATATCAGGTGCCAGCCGCTGAGTGGCCTCCTTTTGCCCTTGCCTCTCCCCTGAAGGTAAAAGAAGACACTGGGGCTGGAAGCTTCTAAAGGAGCAGTTTCCAAATCCTCAGCATCCAGACTTGGCCCGGTGGCTGCCTCTGGCTCAGACCCAGAACAAGAAAAACCAGTTCCAGGAGGCCACCCTGGGGCTGCTTGAGGCCACCTTCCTACTGACTCTGCACTGGGGAGGGCAATGGCAGGGTGCCCTGGTGAGGGGCACGGGGATGAGCCTGGGGCTTAAGCTTCAAGCTACAGAGTGACAGCGCACCGCCCCCACTGCCAATGTCTCGGAGCCTCAGCTTTCCCACCAAGGAATAATAATAGCACCTACCTTTCAGGGTGCTGTTGCTCGGGATTAAACGAAGTGGCTTGCTGAGCTCAGAGACAGCAGCCAGCTCCAGTCCCCTGTGTTCACACATGTCAGCCCCATGCATGGCACATGTTGAAAGCACAAAAACATACTATGATTTTCATTGTTCTAATAATACTTAATTACAGTCCATAGAGGAGCCGATGCTTGAGCTGGATCCTGAAGGCCAAGGGGAATTGTCAGGCTGGCAAAGGACTGTCACAGCTTGTCAGGGGAATGGCGCAGAGGCAGAGGCCAAGGCTGGAGGGGAAGCAGAGGATGAGGCTCCGACTGGACATGCCGCCATGGCCTCCAGCACCACAGGGAGGCCTCTGGTGGGGCCCCAAGGCCGACAGAATCTCAAATTCTCCACCCACTGTCTCCTGCACATCCCCCCGATGGAATGTACTTCCAGGGTCTTGCATCAGAGGCACGAAATTCCAATTCCCCGCCAATTTCACAGATGGGAAAATTGAGGCCCAGAGAACCGGAGTCACTTGCCTGAAAACACACAACTATTTCTTGACGAAGCCAGGACTCAAACTCAGGTGCCCTAACTTTTGAAGGGAAGGATTGACCACTGTATTGTGGATACTACAAGTCTTCCGATCAGTCAGCCATTCTAGCACCAGCTTTTTTTCCCCTTTCTTTCCTTTTTTATTTCCAAGCCCTATCTGACATCTACTCAACACAATTGACTGGTCCCTATAGCTCTGAGAACAGCTTAAGGAAAGAATGGATTGCTGAGCTCAGAGACAGCAGCCAGCTCCAGTCCCCTGTGTCCACACATGTCACCATGACACAGTCCCGTGTAGTCCCCTGCTCTAGCCACCATCACTTACCTCCATCGAATGCAGCTGCGCCTTCCTACCTCAGAGCCTTGGCGCACCTGTTCCCTCTCCCCCAGTGCCCTTCCTCGGTAATCTCTGCGCAACTACACCCCCGCCCTCCAGCCCACCCTGACAGTTGGCCCCGCCTATACCAGCTCCTGCCTCCAGGTATTTAAATGAATTAGAGGCTCTGCCTGTACTGCATTCATTTGCTCTTGTTAACATTGGGTTTGTCTGTTCTCATTTGTTCATTTGTTCCTTCCACAAATGTTTCCAGAGCACCATCCAAGTGCCCGTACATGCAGCCTGCCCTGCTGCCGCTCACCCTCTGGCGGGAAGGGTGGCTACTGGGAGAGGGTCCGCCGGGCCCTCACTGCAGCCACTAGGTGCTGGGTGTCCCTGGGGCTCTGTCTGTGTCCTAGGGGCTTTCCCAGTCAGGAACCTCATCTGGTAGGCAAGGGTCTCTCCCATTTTTATGGATGCTGCCTGGAGATAATTCTGGAAATTTCTGAACCATTTTGCATCTCCTGCTGGAGGCCCCAGGGATTTAGCGGGCAGCAACCCCAGCTCTGCCACCTCTGAGCAGAGGGACTTGGGTAGGGTCCCCTCCCTCTTGGGCCTCTGTTTCTCTTTTGGGAAACAACATGGGGGTCCTCCCAGCTCCCTGACTGACCGTGGGATGAGGGTGGCAGCCTACAGCACGTAGGCAGGAGTGAGGACAGTTGTGGGCTATGGGGCCTGGAGCTAATCCCTTGGTGCCTAAAGCGAAGGCACTGGCACATTACTCCCCTTTACGTGGGTTTGGGGGCGTCTCCTCCATTTGCTCTCCACCTGTGGCACAAGAGGGTTGGACTGTGGGCCCCTCGATCAGCGCTGATCGCTGGGGAAGGAAGCCAGCTGCCTAGAAACGGAGGAAGTCGGGACTCTGCCCTGAAAGTCTTGTGCTTCTTCTGCATGCCTGCTGCCCCCTGCCCCCACCACCCGGGCTCTCAGACAGCGATGAAGATGGAAACACAACACCCCTGAAGATGGAGAATAAAGTAAGCAGTGCCCACACATCGCCGGCTGGGGGTGGGGTGTGTGAAACCAAACAATCAGGCAAACAGCCTCTCCGGTAGAATCTCGGGGCCCAGAGCACAGAGCTGGGCTTGGTGCTGAAGCGATGGAGCTTGGGAGATTAGGGCTGGGAACTCAGAACTCAGACAAGAGCAGTGCTCCTGGGGCGTGGGGGGGGGGGCATGAAGAGCGGGGTCATGCTGGGGGCATGGACAAGGAAGCACGGTTTAGGCTACCCCCTCTCCAAACTAGAACAGCCACCTCTCTCGTTTTCTCCCAGTTCGTGGAGACTGCTGGTGGAGTGGCCCCACACCTTGCATGATTTGGGATGGTGCAATCAAGGGAAGTCCTTCCTTGGTTATTATCTCAATCGGTCTTGCTTTAGTCCTGGGGCTCATTTGGTCTCCACATCATTCCCACCCAGGTCGAGTCTAATTCTGTCCACTTCAGCATCCTGTACGCTTTCAAGCGCTGAGACCACCCCCCTCCCCAGGCACAGAGGGCCTTGGCGCTTGGTGGGCCCTCCATTTCTGCTGCCCTCTCCCTGCCTTGTCCATCTGCCAAATCCCTCAAGACTTAGCTCCGGGAAGCTCCCCCCAGCCCTGGCTCTTTCCTCCATGTTTCCATGGCAGCCCATCGACCCCTGTGGTGTGTCACCAGGATTCGGTGTGAGGTGGCCCTGCCCCATCAGTTCCTGGAGGGCTGGGCTGGGACTCAGAGGGCAGAGGGCCTGGGGCTGACGCTCAGTCTGGGTGAACTGCCAGCTGGGTAAGCTGAGCCTCTTTGAACGTGAGCTCCCCCGTCTACGAAGTGGGAGCAATGCTCCTACCAGTGAACCTTCTGCCAGCCCAGGAAGCTGACGCCGGCAGCTGCAGCCAGCAAACCCTGCACTCCGGGTGGCTCAACTCCACACCAGTTTATCGTCTCGCTCCTACGTGGGCTGGGGGGCCCACATCCTTCTGGGACCTGCGGCCTCTGAAGTCGCCACGGCATGGGATGTGAGGGAGAGGGCAACACACTGCTTCTTCGCTGCCTCATCCCAGATGCCACTCGAGTCACTTCTGCTTGCCTTTGCTAGGACATGACCCCATCACGTGCGGTGCAGGTACGCACACCCCACTAGGGGCTGGGAAATGTCAGTTTCCTGGGTGCCCAGGAGGAGGGGACGGAGCCAGGATTGAGTTGAGCACACATCCTTGTCTCTGCCACAGGGCTATCATGAGGATTAAGGGGCAAAGAATGTAGAGTCCCTTGCTCAGTGGCTGGCACATAGTAGGTGCTCAAGGCAGCTGCTTGTTCTCCGTGTTTCTCCATCCCCAGGACCAGCACTGCATCCAGCTCCTAGCAGAGGTTGCTGGTGCCTGTGCAAGCCCTCTAGCCCCAGGCCCTCCCTCCCTGGAATCTCTCCCTCCAGCCTCCCCTTCCTCCTCTCTTCTCCCTCCTCAGCCCTCTACAGCTTGGCTGGGGACGCTTTCTTCACCTTCTGCACCTGGGCGCCTGTCTCTTTCCACAGCATTGATTTGCAATCGGCCAGAGCAGCTCTAATGGGCCAGTGAGGCCCCTGGCTGCGCTGAGTTAGCTCTGTTTAGAGGCTCAGAGCTGTGGAACGCAAACCTGCCTGCCTCCCTGGAGCCAGAACCAGCCCCTGAGTCTCTGGGAGACCCAGGAGTCAGAACTGGACTCTCCCTCCCAGCAAGGCCCACCCTTGCCCCTCACATGGCCCCTCCTTGCTGGTTTGGGGCAGCCACCGGGAGCCACAGCCATGCGGGCCAGGCTCCGAGCCCCGCCTTGGAGCTCCACTGTCCTCTAAGGGTGGACGGGAGAGGGTCTCCCTCCTGGCAGTCTCCTGAAAAGAGAACAAGATGTGGGGGCCGATAGACGGGCCGGTCCTCCCTCAGTTCCCCCTAACTCATCCTATCGTCATGACAACTGACACAGGAGCAGGGTCCATTGGCCTCATTTTATAAGTAAACGAAATTGAGGCTCAGAAGTCACAGAGCAGTATTTTCTAATCTTATCTAGTCAAGAAACCTTCTTTACATGGAGTGACACCAAGTCCAAACATGTCACCCTCAGCTGGCCTATTTCTTACCCCAAAGCCCATCTGACATATGCTTCCAGCATTCAGCTTCCCCAAGCTGAGGGGCTTACAGCCAGGACTCCGAGGGCCTGGGGACCTCCAGGATTTGCATGTGAACTTTTACGTGTGTGTGCTCCTTTTGTCTAGCAAGTATTCCTAACTCCCAACAGGTCCTCGGAGGAGCCTGGGACCCAGCATGAGTGAAGAGCCCCTGTCCTGGCCTGAGTCCCTGTGGAGGACAGCCGGTTTTAATGTGGGGTTTTGCAAAAGCGAACAGAACAGCAGAGATGTGGGCACAAGCGCCATGAGTGGGACAAATAGCCCATGCGACAGCAGGGACGAGGGGACAGTAAACAGACGAGCTTGGCTGGAGCAGAACGGGTGTTGGAAACAGAGACAAATGAGGCTGGGGTATTGAAGGGACCTTGGAGAACCGGCCAAGGCGCTTAGATTAGATCACAGAGGACAGGGGGGGCCACAGGACATGGGTTTACAGGAGCAGCAGGCGAGGGTGGAAGGGAGAGATGGGCAGCTTGGATGGGGCCCCGTGGACCCTGGGGCTGGATGCAGGGAGCATGCGGCCCCTCAAGGGCACTCAGGGCTGGCAGCTGCAGGAGGAGACAGCCCTGCTGGCTGCGAGCTAGGTCTTTAGACCAAGCTGCCTGGTTTGAATCTCAGGTCTGCCATATTTCCTGGCTGTAAGGCTTGGAGCGAGTAATTTAACCCTTCTAGTTTCTTTCTCTTAAAATAGGGATAACCGTGCCTGCTTGGCATGGTTGTGAAAATTCACTTAAATGGGAAACTGCCTCTGTAGCTCTTAGCCCAGGGCACGGCACACGGCCAGCCCCTGACAAGGATGGCTTCTCCTAGGATCCACCCATTTATTCAGTAAACCGTTATCAGTCCCCGTTCTTGTCTGCACCAAATGTCCTCAGGCATCCTGATGTGGTTTCACACAATAACCCCACAGGTGGATGGCACCTGCCTATGCGGGAGATAAGGAAGCCGAGGCACCCTGAATATTTTCATGACCGGAATCAATAGTAGCATCTGTTGAGGTCAGTGTAGAAAGTCAGACGTCAGAGGGTCAGTGACAAAAGCATGACCTCTCTCTGACCCAGGGTGAGAGGACACGCATGCTCTCAATGATGGTCAAGGTCACACCATTGACAGACTCTTGGGTTTGTGGGCAGGTGGGGCACTGACCCAGGGGTGTGCAGTGCTTTGTGTGAGCATCTGGTTAACTCGAGGGTTTTGATTTTTCGAGGCTGGCGAGACCCCTGCAGGCTAACGAGCTCCTGGGTACTGCTTCTTTAAGTAGCAAGGGTTTCTAGAGCATGGCTTGGGAGTCAAACAGACTTGGCCTTGGGGGAGAACCTGAGCCTCAGTTTCCTTACTGTAGAGTGGGTCTTACTCACATACACACACATGTGCGTGTGCACACACGTGCGCACATACAGGCTGGTGCAAGGATTAATGAAGGTGGCACCTGCAGCCTGAGCAGAGCACTGGGTCCCAGACGGAGGGGCACCTGTGAACATCAGCTGCTGTCATCAGTATTACTATTACTATTATTGCTATTATTATTATTATTATTATTACTGTTGGCTTGGAGCCCTCTGAGAGAGCTCTCTCCTTGAATGCAGGCAGGGGGTTATGCCGCACACTCAAAACTCAGGATTCTTGCTTTGTTTCAACTCCTTCCACCCCAGGAGCGAAAAATCAGGATGCACTCTGCCATCGCAAACGGCACCCACGAATCGTTTCACATTCAATTTCCCCATCAAATTCACAGGCACGCGCTGCAGGCCATTATTCCACGTCTTAATGGTCTGTGTGGGGAAAATCGTAAGTAGGACATTTCTTCATGCCCTTGGCATTCCCAACTCTTCAAAACTCCCCTCCGGGCCAGACCCCCTTTTTGGCGCCTGCAAGATGCGTAGCCCTCTCCAAAATCCTGGCATCACTTGCCCCGGGAACGGGAAGGAACAACAGTGACGTGTCTCCTTGGAGGGCAGTGTTGGCCTCCCATGATTGTCTGTGGAGGAGAGCTTGGGCAGCAGGCGGCAGGGTGAGCTGAACAGGTACCTAGTCCAAGGTCAACGAGGAGACTGGTTTTGAGCCCCGCCTATGTACACTCACACGCTGGGGGACTTAGAGTGAGACCACCATGCCTCCTGGGAGCCTCCACAGTAAAAAGGGGAGATGACACCAACCTCACAGGGCGGTAGAATCCGAAGTACCCAGTCAAGGGCTGTGCCATGGACATGGTTACTGTGGCAACCATGACAGCTCTGGGTTGAAGTCATGTGAGTGGAAGACCTGTCGGGGTTCCCTGGAATGGGTGGGTGAGGCAGGTGTCATTCACCACAGTGGGTCCACCAGGGTCCTGGTCGGGCCCCACATTCTGACAGAGGAGGAGTCCTCAGCCCTGAGCCAGCATCACCCTCAATGAGCAGCACGGGGTGGGGGGAGGCCAAGCCAGGTGTGGGAATAACCGAAATTCGACTTCCAGGCCGGGCATGGCACCGCCCTAGCAGAGGGGAGCTGAGTTTTGAGGGGCCTTGCCCACCAAGCCCTGACTTCTAGTTCATACGCGGTGGGGAGCCCAGAGCGGGCCCAGGGGAGTAGCAGCCAGGCTGGTGGGTGGGGGCGGTGGCCATTTACCAGTCAGAATGTAAATATTCCAGCGTTTTAACGACCACTGTGGACATGGCAGGGCACCTAGCTCTGGATGCAGCCTCGGGACACTGTGCCTGATAAAGCCTCATGTACTCGTGTGCCACCACCACTACCGAATAGTTACTAGCTGTCCTGTAGGCCAGGAGGGTTTCATTCCTGACCTCCTCCTTCACCCCTAGACCCAGTGAGTCCCAGCTAGACAAACCCTAGGCCTTACTCTTCCCATAGGTCATGCCAGTGTCCACTTATTGCTGACACTTCAGGATTCAAAGGTCCACTCTGTCCCACAGGGGTGTGTGTACACATCCATGCACACGTGTCCATGTTTGTGTGTGTGTGCATGCATGTGGGTGTGGGTGTGCATGTGTACACATGGGAATCATGTGTGTACATGTGTGTGCCTCCCTCCCCGCCATCTCCACCCCCTCTCTGCACACACACCTCGTCCCTTCAGGTGCCCGTGCCCACCCCCTCCCAGCCTCTGCTCACACCGGCCTGGGTGGGCATTTGGTAAACACGGACCCAGGCTGAGGGGACCAGGGGAGGCACCAGCAGCACGGAATTCAAAGCTCATCATGCAAAGATGGGCCTGTTTATCTGCATGGCACGCATTTGTCTCTGACTGTTTTATCCACCCCGGAGTCAACTGAAGAGTTATCCATTTATCCCGCCCTCACGGAGAGACCAGATTGGAGGCACGCGCGCACACTCACGGAAGCCTAATATAGACTTCCAATTATCTTTTAATTTCGCTCCTGTCTTCATTTGTTCATTTCACTTTTTCCAAACAGACTGAAAAAAAAAGCTGTAATTTATAGAATCTGAAGTCAGCCTGTGACAGCGTAGTGTTCACCTGCCGGATGAAGAGACCTCAGGGTGGCGGCGAAAGCTCACTTCCAATAGCCTTGCAGGGGAGAAAGGCAGCTGCTAGGGACCCCCTACCCAGCCCCCGCAGCCCCGCTGCGGTCCCTGCTGTCTGCCTTCTGACTCTCTGCTGCATGTAACTACGTAGCTCTATCCTACACAGTCTCTGTATTCTCGAGGCTCTCGCATCCAGGCCTGCTCACCCTAACCGGGAAGGGACGGCCCCTCCCAGGGCTCGCTGGTTCTTAGGCAGCAAATGACTGCCCTATGAGCTCACCTTTCACGTGCAGGCGAGTCAGACCAAAGCCAGAACCCCAACCACCCTCACCTTTATCAGGTTCTCATGAGGCCCTTTCACCCGAGGACCAATATTCCCTGCCCCAGTCGCCCCAGGACCAGGCATCAGACAACCAGAGACCCCTGATGTTATTCAAGTCACCCGATCCTAAACCCCTTAACCCTGCCTCACTCATTCCTTCCCAGGGAAACCACGAAAAACACTTTTACCCTTTCCCCTCTGCCTCTCTGCCTCCCCACTGGCCCCGGTGCCTCCCCGAGGCTGGTTCTGGGTGATGTGGCTTCTGGAGAGAAGGGAACGCCTCCTGGGAACCGTGAGTAACAAACTACCTATTCAACAGCAGTCATCTCCTGACCTGATTGGTAATAAAGCCTGCATTCTAGAACAAGCCCAAGTGGCTGTGCTCCCGGAGAACTGCGCCAGAGAGCGGGCAGCAGGAATCATCATCTAACGAGGGTCTCCTCCAAGCTCGGTGTTTCACGGGTATCACTTCTGCCCTCGAATCAGGGAAGGTCCCAGTAAGCACCCAGCTGGGTTCAAATCAGAGTCATCTGACACACCCACCCCCCATGTGCATGGCCCGCAGCCTGCTCCAAGACCCAGCCTGAAGGTCCTCACGCATTGCCGTGGCTCTCACGCCCCTCAGTTTCCCTGAGACCTTGTCGTCTCTCCCTTTTTGGCCTTCCCAGTTCCTGCCACGCTAAATGCCCTCTCCGTCTTCTGTCCTCGCCTGAGGCCAGGCTCCTGTTTCACTCTGTCCTGCAACCCATGAGCACGTCGCACACCACCATCTTCTCACTCAGCACCCTCTTCCCCCGGAGTCGCAGTCTCCAAGGATGCAGGCTGCACACACGTCTCCTTAACCTATGTCACTGCATGCCAGTATGAGGCCTGGCTCAGGATAAGCATCTGACAAACATTGATTCAGTCAATCAGTCCATGCCCCTGCTGCCTTTATCAGTAGTCAGTGCCCAATGCCTCTGTCTGGAACCCTTCCCTGGCCTCTGTCCTGACGCCCCTCACTCCGGGCCCCCGGCTGTGCAGGGGCCGCGTTGCCCTTGGTCAGCAGATGCCTGTGGACAGATCGCCTCATTAACTTTTCCCCTGTGAAACACTGTGGACCAATCATATGATCATATTGGGGTTGTCTGCTGTCTTCCGGATCAGGACATCAGTCCCCTGGGGCTGAGACTGCTGTCTTCTGGTCCCCTGCCCCTCCCATCCTCCCACCTCCTCCTGCTGCCCCAGGGGCTTGGTTTGGCCAGACCCCTGGTGCCCAGGAGCAGGTTCCGAATGGAGGAGGTGAGTGCCTGGCTCAACTGGTTTATACCGGAGCCGTAGGGAGAATGCTCCAGGGCACAGTGGAGCCTGATTGGTTAAAAAACTGCACACCAAGGGGCCCGACCCTGCTCACTGGGTGGCAACTGAGGGGACAATAACAGGTCACAACACAGTAATGCAACAGGCCTTTCCCTCTGCAGGGGTATGAGAGTCCCAAAGCTGTCCCTACTCCTGGGATGGTCGCCCGGCCACTGGGGGCCCCACATCAGGCCCCCAAAGCTCTGCTTCCACCCCAGGGACACGGTGTTTTTATTGCCCTTCCTGCCTCGTCCTCTCCTACCCAGAGGAAGACGCATGGTCACCAGCCACTGTCACCTGGTTGTTAGTGGGGACCCTGCCCCTCCCAACCATGTGACAGTGGCCCATCCCTCTGACCCTCAGGGTCCTCTCTGGGAAACAAAATGACTTTGTTATGCAAAGTGTCCCTGACCTGCACCTCCCCCCCCCCCCCCCCCCCCCCCCCCCCCCCCCCC